>PVKC010039211.1:0-12594 GCA_004027635.1 Crocidura indochinensis | reverse complement strand
AAAGAAAGAAAGAAAGAAAGAAAGAAAGAAAGAAAGAAAGAAAGAAAGAAAGAAAGAAAGAAAGAAAGAAAGAAAGAAAGAAAGAAAGAAAGAGAAGAAAAGAATTTATGTTTTGATCTTGAGCATTGAGCATCTAGGGGTTCTCAGGGCATACTCCTGGATCTGCACTCAGGAATCATACATGGTGGTGTTTGGAGACCATATACAGTGCTGGGGATTAAACCCAGGTCAGCTGTGTGTAATGTAATTACCCTACCAGTGCCCCTGTTCTTGGACACTCTCCCCTTAGCCTTCAACAGACCTTCGTTGTTCTGGTAGGCTTTAAAGCCCTTGGGCATGGAAGTCACACTCATCTTCACAAAGTCCTCTGTGCCCCACTGGTTACTGTTTTGTTAGGTTTTGTTTGGGAAATACACCCAGCAGTGCTCAAAGGTCACTTCTGGCTCTGTGCTCAAGAATTAGTCCTGGAAGATCAGGGGAACAATATTGGATGTGAGAATCAAACTCAGGTCCACCATATGCAAAGCTCTGGCCCCTACCTGGTTTCTTTTTTATGTTTGCTTGTTTTTACGGTTTTGGTTTGGTGCCAAGCCCAAAGTACATAGAGTACCCTGTGTGGTGCATGCAAGGCAAATGCCTAATCCCCTCAACTATCTTTCTGGCCCCGGAATGAAGATTTTGAGACCCAGAGCCTGACAGAGTTTGTAGTATCAAGCAGAAATGGTACATTTGGGGGCTGGAGAGACAGCACAGAGGTAGTGCATTTGCCTTGCATGTGACCAACCCAGGATGTACCTGGGTTTGATTCCCAGCATTCCATATGGTCCCTGAGCCTGCCAGGAGTGATTTCTGAGGGCAAAGCAAAAAGTAACCCCTGAGCACTGTTGTTGTGGTCCAAAAACTAATAAAAATGCATATTTGCTTTCTTATACTTGCCATATCTGCTCACACCAAGTACAACTGTACAAATTAATGTTTGTCTACTGTGGGATAAAAAGGTATCTCTCTCATCTAGGTACATAGTTCATGGAGAACATTTCAAAGCAGAAACCAAGTCACCGTGGGTCCTTTCATGGAGCAAGGCAAGTGGTGTAAGATCCTGACTATGGGGCTGTTTTTGCTGATTTGGGTAAGTATTGCTCTCACTTTTACCAGGTTTTCAGGTTGATTTACTGCCTTTGCCTTTGTTCAGCAGTGGTGCCCCCATTTCCCTCTCTGTGCTCACTGTGACCTCAGGAAACCACCACAGCACTGGAGTCCTCCAGACAAGGGAATATGTGCAGGGACTAGTCAGAGAATCCTCCAAAAAGTAATTCCAGTGAGATTACTCCAGGACAATCCTAAATGGGCAAAAAATGAACCATCTCCTCTCTTGATTCTCACCTCTGTCTTGAGGTGTTTTGTTCTGTCTCGAGTCAGGGAAAGAGATGGAAGTTCCTGGCATCCTGGCTCTGCTTGTTAAGAGAGAAGTATCAGGATATTCAAGGATTAAATTCCCTGTCTGAGTCATAGAGAGTATAGTGCATAAGATATCTAACTTGGGGCCCCGGAGAGATAGCACAGCGGCGTTTGCCTTGCAAACAGCCGATCCAGCTGATCCAGGACCAAAGGTGGTTGGTTCGAATCCCGGTGTCCCACATGGTCCCCCGTGCCTGCCAGGAGCTATTTCTGAGCAGATAGCCAGGAGTAACCCCTGAGCACCGCCGGGTGTGGCTCAAAAAAAAAAAAAAAAAGATATCTAGGGAACCGGGAGGTGGCGCAGGAGGTAAAGGTGCCTGCTGCCTTGCCTAGGGCGGACCACGGTTCGATCCCCCGGTTCTCATATGGTCCCCCGTGCCTGCCAGGAGCGACTTCTGAGCGCATAGCCAGGAGTAACCCCTGAGCGTCACTGGGTGTGGCCCAAAAAACAAACAAACAAACAAAAAAAGATATCTAACTTGGGTTTAATGCCTGAACCACTTAGATTCTCTTCACAAGACCATTAGAAAGCCAAGAGCACTATCAGATATGACCCCAAAACCTACATAAAGAGAGGAGGGAGATGAGGGGGCATTGGTGGTGGGAAGATTGCACTGATAAAATGAGGTCCTTTGTCTATTTGTTTGTTTGTTTGGTTTTGTTTTTTGGGCCACATCGGAGATGCTCAGGGGTTACTCCTCACTATGCACTCAGAAATCACCCCTGGCTTGAGGGACCATATGGGACACTGGGGGATCTAACCACGGCTTGTCCTGGGTCAGCCACGTGCAAGGCAAATGTCCTGCCACTGTGCCATCGCTACAGCCCCAAGGTGTTCTTTTTTATGACTGAAACCTAACTACAAACATGGTTGCAATCATGGTGCTTAAAAAAAAACTAAATAATTGCACGAAGCTTTCTGTTTTTAAAGAGAACAAGTAATTGTTGTTGGGAGGTGGGACTTTATTGTTTCTTTGGGGAACTTGGATGAGAGCAAGAAGTAAGAATATTATCAAATACCTTGCCTGGTCTGTATTGGGAATTTAGGGGACAAAAAAAAAAAGAATATTATCAAATGAAAGATAGTACACAGCCAATCCCAATTTGACCTCAGGTATCCCATATGGTCCTCCAAGCACTGCACTGGGGCTACTCCTGGCTCTCAGCTCAGAAATCACTCTTGGGAGGCTCAGGGGATCATATGGGTATGCTGGGAATCTAACCAGCATCTGGTCTGTTCTGGGTTGGCCACACGCAAGACAAATGCCCTATCCGCTGTGCTATTGCTCCAGCCCATAGTTATTTCTCTAACTGCACTTACCACTCTTTGTGGTTAGTTTCATATTATGGGCTGGTCCTTCCAGGCCTTATCTCTATTGTCTCTGGATAGTATTAACATACTGTATTTTATTTTTCTTAAATTGCACAGAGGAGTGAGACTATTCTGTGTCTATTTCACTCAGCATAATAGTTTCCATGTTCATCCATGTATAGGAAAATTTTGTGACTTCCTTTTTCCTTATATATACATAGTATTTCATTGTGCATATATACCACAGAAGAAGCCACTCATCTGTTGTTGGGCATCTGGTTGCTTCCAGAATCTGGCTATTATAAATAATGTTGCAATGAATATAAGTATGCAGAAGACATTTTTGTATTGTGTTTTTGTGTTCCTAGGATATATCCCTAAGAGTGGTATAACTGGATCATATGAGAGCTCAATTTCCATATTGTTTTCCATAAAGGCTGGGTGAGAGGGCATTCCCAACTCTACCAGCACTGATTGTTTTTGTTTTTTATGATGTATGCCAGTTTCTGTGACAGGAGATGGTACCTCATTGTTGTTTTGATTTGCATTTCCCTGATGATTAGTGATGTGGAACATTTTTTCATGTGCCTTTTAGTGATTCTATTTCTTCTTTGAGGAAGTGTCTGTTCATTTCTTCTCTCCATTTTGGATGGAGTTAGATTTTTTTTCTTGTTAAGTTCTGTCAGTACCTTGTATATATTAGATATTAACCTTTTATCTTATGTGCATTGAGTAAATAGTTTCTACCATTCTGTGGGTGGTCTTTGTATCCTAGTCACTATTTCCTTTGAAGTTCAGCAGCTTCTCAACTTAATATAATGCTATTTGTTTATCTCTGCTTCTATTTGTTTGGACAGTGATGTTTCCTCCTTGAAGATGCCTTTAGTCTCAATGTTATGGAGTGTTTTACCTACATGCTCGTCTATATACTTTATAGTTCTGGGTCTTATATAAAGGTCTTTGATTCACTTTGATTTGACCTTTGTGTATAGTGTTAGATGAAGGTCTGAGTTCACCTTTTTTTGTATGTTGCTGACCAGTTGTGCCAACACCACTTGTTGAAGAGGTTTTCCTTGCTCTATTTTGCATTTCTTGCCCCTTTATCAAAGATTAATTGATTGTATGTCTGGAGAACATTCTCTGAATACTTAAGTGTATTCCATTAATCTGAGGGTCTGTCTTTATTCCAATATCATGTTTTTAAAATAAAAGTTTTGCTTTGTGGGGCCCGGGAGATAGCATGGAGGTAAGGCGTTTGCCTTTCATGCAATAGGTCACCGGTTCGAATCCCGGTGCCCCATATGGTCCTCTGTGCCTGCCAGGAGCAATTTCTGAGCATGGAGCCAGGAATAACCCCTGAGCAAAAAAAAAATTAAATAAAAGTTTTGCTTTGTAGTACAATTTAAAGTTAGGAAAAGGGATACCTACCATCTTCTTTTTCCTAAGTGTTGCTTTAATGGTGTTTATTGTTCCAAATGAATTGCAGGAGTGTTTGATCCACTTATTTTAAGAATGTCATGGTATCCTTAGAGAAATTGCATTAAATCTGTACAATCTTTGGGGGGGTATTGGCATTTTAATGACATTAATCCTCCTAATCCATGAACAGGTATGCATTTTCATTTTTTACTGTCCTCTTTTATTTCTTAAAGCAGTGTTTTGTAGTTTTCTTTTTATAGATCCTTCACCTCTTTAGTTAAGTTGACTCAAAGGTAGTTGGGTTTCTGTGGCACTGATGTGAATGGTATTATTTTATTGATGTCCATTTCTTCTCTATTATTATTTGTGTTCAAGAAGGCCATTAATTTTTGTGTGTTAATTTTATAGCCTGCCACTTTCCTATATCAATCTATTGTTTCTAGAGGCTTTTTGGTAGAGTCTTTAGGGTTTTTTAAATATAGTAGCATGTCATCTGCAAACAGTGAGAGCTTGAGTTCTTCCTTTCCTATTGGGATGCCATTGATATCTTTTTCTTGCCTAATCGTTATGGCAAGTACTTCCAATACTAAGTTAAATAGGAGTGGTGAGAGAGGGCAGATTTGTATTGTACCAGATTTTAGAGGAAAGGCTTTTAACTTATCTCCATTGAGAATAATATTTGCTGTTTGCTTGTGGTATATGGCTTTGACTATATTGAAAAGGGGGGCCCAGGAGATAGCATGGAGGTAAGGCGTTTGCCTTTCATGCAAAAGGTTATTGATTCGAATCCCGGTGCCCCATATGGTCCCCCGTACCTGCAGGAGCAATTTCTGAGCATGGAGCCAGGAGTAACCCCTGAGCACTGCCGGGTGTGACCCAAAAAACAAAAGTGAAAATGATAGACTATATTGAAAAAAGATCCATCTATTCCGATCTTATTGAGTTTTCTTTTTTTTTTTTTATCAAGAATGGGTATTGGACCTTATGACATGCTTTCTCTGCATCTATTGATATGATCGTATGGTTTTATTTTTCTTTCTGTTGATATGGTGTATTATGTTGATTTATTTATCTATGTTAAACCATCCTTGTGTTCCTGGAATGAAACCTACTTGATCATGGTGTATGACCTTCTTTTTCTTATTTATTTTTATTAAATTTTTTATTTAAGCACCATGATTACAAACATGATTATAGTTGGGTTACAGTCACAACTAGAACACCCCCCTTCACCAGTGCAACATTCCCACCAACAATGCTCCCGCCCTCCTTTCCATCCCCTGCCTGTATTCGACACAGGCATTCTACTAAAGCTATTTTTTTTAAAGTTCAGTAAGCTGTTTTTTTTTCTTAAAGGATAAGTGTTAAAAAAGTACAGTAGTGGGGCCCAGGAGATAGCATGGAGGTAAGGCATTTGCCTTTCATACAAAAGGTCATCGGTTCAAATCCCCGTGCCCCATATGGTCCCCCATGCCTGCCAGGAGCAATTTCTGAGCATGGAGCCAGGAGTAACCCCTGAGTACTGCCGGGTGTGACCCAAAAACCATTAAAAAAAATACAGTAGTAAAGCTGTGATAGTGGCAATCACCTTATTTGCATAGGCCCAAAAAATATGGGGAAAACAGAAACAAATATCCTTGGCTTGATTACAAGAAGGCCTCACCCCAGAAGTTTATTGGCATAGGATCAACTCTGGGCTCCAGGCATACCAGTCTGTCCAACCCCTGAGTCATTCTACATGGCCTCGGTGAAACTTTTTTGCACTTTAGCTGTTGTTGGTGTCAGGTCTCTGTATTTAAAGATTCTGGATTCTGTGCATTTCCTTCATTGAAGTCAGGTTGATGTGGAGCATCCTCTAGTTTCACCTCACCATAAGATGCGGAGAGACCTGCCCTGCAAGCAGGTTGTTGCTAAGTCATCTGGATATTGAGAGCACTCTTTGGAGTAAGTCAATGCCAGGGCAGTGGTAGGGTCTTTCCTGGTAGAGGTTTGTATCCTGGTAATGTTATAGACAATTGTGGTTGTTTCCATAGATGGTATTCATTGTTCAGGGGTGTATGGGCAATGCCCATTCTTCTGAGGCCTAAGCCAAATCATTATGCCAATGTTCAGGGTATACGGCCTAACTGCATTACAAAATTTGTGTTTCATCTCTATTAGATAAGAACTTGTTTGCATATGTATTATTTTCCCATTTTAATGTGCTTATGCAAAAGAGAAACAATGTCACAAGGTATTGTTGGTGCATCTGGGGGCCAAAGGATCAAGTCCAACATTCCCCATAACTTGTTCTAACACAGAGATACTCTTCTACAAGCATTGCTTATTGAACAGATCTCAAAGGGGGAAAAGCAAGCAAGCAAACAAACAAACAAACAAACACAGTGGGTAAAATTGTCACTATATATGAGGATATTCAAAAGAGAGTTATAGATGTTAAGAGAATGCATCTGAGATATATAAAGGAGATACATGTTTCCCTTTTATGTTTTAGAAATAGTCGAGGGGAGGATGGTGTTGTTTCTGGGACACCACTTTGGATAGAAGACATATCAGATATTAAACTGATAAGAATCTTTAAATACAGAGACCTGACACCAACAACAGCTAAAGTGCAAAAAAGTTTCACCGAGGCCATGTAGAATGACTCAGGGGTTGGACAGACTGGTATGCCTGGAGCCCAGAGTTGATCCTATGCCAATAAACTTCTGGGGTGAGGCCTTCTTGTAATCACACTTCTTGTACTACACTTGATCTTAGCCAAAAGGCTGAGAAGTGATCCAGAACACCACTTTGGCCTGTAATTTGACCATCTGGAGTCTATAAACAACTCCCAGTACCCCATATCAGGAAATGTCTTTGAGTTGGGGAGTCTCAGAAACTGATTATGGTAGCAAGCACAGGTACCCAGTGAAGGGAGTTGGAGAATGGGAGTCCATTGATAATATATTGATAAGAACAGAGTTTTGGTTTCTTCTCAGGCGGAGAGTCCATTTTTTTCATTTTGGGAGCTGGCTGCCAGTTAGCTTGAGAGAGGATAATGATCTGCTTCATAAGGAGTGAAGAGCTGAGGGTAAAAATGGTTACATGTGGAGTAATAGTGTGGGTAAAGGACTAGAAATGAGCCTGTAAGGTGGTGAGCCAATGGGGAAGGGAATAATACAACATAGACATTCTGTATATTGTAAACATAGATGAACACCTATGATATCCCATTTAACTATCCATACTGTATAACACAAAGTGGATTAAACTATATGATATCCTATAAACCTACATAAATTTGAGAATGGGGATTGAGAGAAGGCTGTGGGGGGCAGCTGGAGGCTGCATCTTCCCCTAAGCTTGGCCAAAAAGCCTACAGCATAGAGCAATGTTGTTCACCTGTTGCCTGCTGAAGTTTCCGGCTTCCAGAGAGGAGTTTGGATCCTTAATTATGCTGGAAACTGGAAGTTCACCAGTCCTCCCCCACTCCCCCATGCAGGATGGGGGAGCCCTGGGATCTTCTTTAAACTGCTCGTGGGGAAACCACCTTGCTGGCACGCTGGGCAGGCAGCGAGGGGGTAACCCTGGGGTCCGGGAAGAAGGAGAGAGAAGTCTGTGGGGTCTGCCGGAGGCCACACCCTCCCCAAAGCTTGGCCAAAAAAGCCTACAACATGGAGCAATGCCATTCCCCGTGTTGCCTGCTGAAGCTTCCAGCTCCAAGAAAGGAGTTTGGATCCTTAATTATGCTGAAAGCTGGAAGTTCACCTTCCCCACCCCCAGTGCAGGATGGGGAGGCCTGGTATCTCCTTTAAACTGCTCGCTGGAACCCACCTTGCTGGCACCCTGGGCAGGCATCCAGGTGTAACCCTGGGGTCTGGAAAGCAGGAGAGAGAAGTCTGTGGGGTCAGCCAGAGGCCACATCTTCCCCCAAAGCTTGACCAAAAAGCCTACAGCATGGAGTCAAGCCATTCCCAGTTTTGCCTGCTGAAGCTTCCGAGTGTATGACCTTCTTGATGAGGCATTGGATCCTATTTGCTAGGATTTTGCTGAGGATCTTTGCATCTATGCTCATCAGGAATATTGGTCTGTAGGTTTTTTATTTGCTTCTTTATTTTGCAGCATCTCTGTCTGGTTTTGGTATCAGGGTGATATTAGCTTTATAAAAACTATTTGGGAGTGTTTCTGTTTCTTCACTTTCCTAAAAGAGCCTGAAACAAATTGGTAGTAGCTCCTCTTGAAAGGTTTTTTTTGGGGGGGGGTTGGGGTGGGGGGCATCACACCCAGCAGCGCTCAGGGGTTACTCCCTCCTGACTCTGCACTAAGATATCTCTCCTGCCAGGCTCAAGGGACCATATGGAATGCCAGGATTCGATCTACCATCGGTTATGGGTTAGCCACATGCAAGGCAAATGCCCTACCACTGTGCTATCTCTCCAACCCTCCTCTTGAAAGGTTTGAAAGAATTTATTAGTGAAACCACCTGGGTCTAGACTTTTGTTTTTGGGAAGACTTTTGATTAACATTTTAATTTCCTCAATAGTGATGGATCTACTTAGATAGACTAGATCAGTGATGACGAACCTATGACAAAATGTGCCAGCAGTGGTATGTGAAGGTCTTGCAGCTAGCATTTGGGAAGCCCCACAATTAAGATACGTGGTGTGGCGGGAGACGAGTGTGATACTAAAATCTTTTTATTAAGGTTGAATTGGCGTGCTGGCACTTTGAGAAAATTTTGTGTGGTTTGTGCTGCAGTTTGGGCACTTGGGCTCAAAAAGGTTAGCCATCACTGGGTTAGATCATCCTGATTCAACTGTGGGAGATTATAAAAGTCTAAGAATTTATCCATTTCTCCCGGGTTCTCATGTTTACTGGCATAACGTTTCTCAATGTAGTCTCTGATTACCCTTTGCTTTTTTTGTTTTGTTTTGTTTTGTTTTGTTTTGTTTGGGTCACACCCGGCGATGCTCAGGAGTTACTCCTGGCTATCTGCTCAGAAATAGCTCCTGGCAGGCATGGGGGACCATATGGGACACTGGGATTCGAACCAATCACCTTTGGTCCTGGATTGGCTGCTTGCAAGGCAAATGCCACTGTGCTATCTCTCCGGGTCCCTCTGATTACCCTTTGAATCTCTGTAGTATCTGTAGGGATCTCCCTCTTTTCATTTCTAATACAGTTTATTAAGTTTCTCTCTCCTTTTCTTTGTGAGTTTTGCTAGTGGTTTATCAAGCTTATTAATTTTTTCAAAGAACCAAGTTTTGCTTTTGTTGATCTTTTGGATTTGTTTATAAATTTCTACTTCATTGTTTTCTGCTCTACGCTTTGTTATTTTCTACTGCCTACCTATTTTTGGTTCATTTTGTTGATCATTTTCTAATTTTATAAGCTCTGTCATTAAGTTAGTTATTTAGGTCCCTTCTTCCTTTCTGATGTGTGCTTGCAAAATTATAAATTTGCCTCTGAGTACCACTTTCGCTGTGCCCCACAAATTCTGATAATTTGTGTCCTCATTTTCATTTATTTCCAGGAATCTTTTGTTTTCCTCTCTTATTTCCTCTCTGGCCCATGGGTAGTTCAGTAGTGAGCTATTTAATTTCCAGGTGTTAAAGTTTTTCTTCTGTGTCCCTTTGTAGTTCACTTCTAATTTCCATCCCGGATCGGCAGCATGCAAGACAATCACCCTACTACTGTACTATCACTCTAGCCCATGGTCTTTGTTTTTTGAAAGTAGCCTTCCTAACTAATGTAAGGTGTAGCTTTGATATCATTTTCCAGGCATCTGTGTCATTGAGGATTTTACATGGACCCATGGGCCATTTTTATGTCCTCAGGAGAAATGCCTGTTCAAGTCCTTAATCCATTTTCTAATAATTTGGTGTTTTGCTTTTGAGTATTAAGAGGTTTTAAAAAAAATAAAACGTGATTTAAACCATTTTGCATATATAGCTTGCAATTATTTTCTCCCGCTTTGTAGATTACCTTCTTACCCTTGTTGCTTCCTTTGCTAAACAACATTGTTTATTTTCGTTTTGGGGACACAACCAATGGTGCTTGGGCCTTATCCCTGGTTCTGTGTTGAGGGTGGAGCTTGAAGGACCCTATGCAGTACTGAGGATCAAGCCAGGATGGACCCATCAAGGCAAGCACCTTACCCTTGTACTATCTCTCGGGCCCATAATTGTCTCTTGGGTGGTATTGAAAATAAATTTTAAAGTGGGTTCGCTGGTATCTGGTTTCTTTTGCTCATCATAAGTCAAACTGCTCAGTAACAGGCTGACAAGACTTTGGAGTCTGACCTGGCAGTGGTGTCTGGCTATGGTGAATGGAAATCTCCATCACCAGAAAAAGTGAGAGAAGCATAAGCCACTGTGAGCTTCCTGTTCTCTTTCTACAGATGTTCTGTTTAAAGATTTACTGGCCAGATGTCACCACCTTCCGCCTCCCTGAAATCCTCCCGGCATATAAAGCTGCTTCTATGTCCCTCAAACTCCCTCTATTCAACTTGACCTCAGAGCTCGTCAATCTGACCTCTCTTCTCTACTGGCCTCCTACCCCGGGCGATCCGAGGAACTTTCTGGCCTCTACTAGCCCCCAGACCTCCACTTACCGCCTGAAAAACCGTGCTAAGTACAGCTATGCCATGGGCAGCTTCCTGGAGGTCATCCTGGTAGCCAGAGACCACAAGGGCCGTCCCAAGCACCATGGCGGGGACATGTTCCGGGCTCAGCTGCTGGGTCCAGACTTGAAGGCAGCAGTCCCGGGGGAAGTTGAGGACCTAAAGAACGGGGTTTACCTGCTGACCTTCCCCCTGCTCTGGGCTGGCCAGGCCTCCGTGCACGTGCGGCTGATTCACTCCAGCGAGGCTGTGGGCGTTCTGAGGAGAGTCTGGAGGGAGAAAAGGGCCACTGTGGACTTCAAAGGCTATTTCCGAGGACAGTCGGGACACGAAGAGGTTGTGACTTGCAACGTGGACTCCCAATCGACTAACGCAAAGGGGCCTGTGTGCCAGTACACAGATATGGACACGGGTGAGCCCTGGTTTTGTGCCCGTCCTCCGACTCTGCCTTGCGATGCTTTAGTTGGACATTCTTCTGGGAGTTACTTGACTGTGACCACACCACAGGAAAATGCCCTTCTGGACTGGTAAGAAGGATAGAGACAGCTTCTCTGGAACAATTTTCTTAGCCATTCCTTTGGTAACTGCTTTTTTTTTTACTGCTCAAATCCTGTGATCTGAGCTGTTGGTGTTTGTCAATCTGAAACAGTGGCCTGTATGTGATATACTGTGAAAGATGCTTATTTCGCATAGGCTGGACAGAGTTTTGGTAAATGTGTAGCTCAAGAAACTGTAGCCACTGTCCTGAGAGAAATCCTGCCCCCTATTGATTCCCTCAGTCATTTCACCCTGTCACCAGCTTTCTTCCAGGACCCCAGGTTCTCCTTTTCATAGATGGCATTAAAAAAAAGAAAACCTGGCCTGAATATAGGCTTGAGCAATAGCACAGTGGGTAGGGCAGTTGTCTTGAACATGGCTGACATGGGTTTGATCCCTGGCATCCCATATGGTCTTCCTGAGCCTGCCAGGAGCGATTTGCAATGGTAGAGCAATCCTCATTCCTGAGGGCTGCTGGGTGTGATGCAAAAACAAACAAACAAACAGAAACATAAAGTAGGTTCTCTGGTAACTGATTTCTTTTACTTAGTGAAATGTCTCTTAGTGGCAACTTGTAGGTTTAGTTCAATGGATTGAACAATGACCATCTGTATGGTCAGTTCTCAAATTGGTGATTCTAAAATAAAGTCTCTATGAACAGAATGTGTTTGCAGGCAGATATTTTTTTTTCTTGGATAAACACCTGTGAAACAGTGGAAATTTTTTTATGACTTGACTTTGCAGAGAACAGCTTTTAATATATAGTAAGAAAGGTAACAACAGATGGTTCCAAGTTCCCATATTTTCTTTCCTTATGCTTTCATGTCTTATACTAATCTGGCATATTGGTCGTAATTCCTGAACCAACATGGATGCCTTAGTAGTAACTAACATTTATGTGTATTTAGGTTTCTTTGCCCTTGGGGGTGTTGTAAGGGAACCTTCCAAGCCACCAGGTATTCTCATCTATCAAAGCTGGTGGGTCAATAGATGTCTTAAGAATGCGCAGTGTTCCCTCTGCCCTTCAGTTCTGAATATTCCCAGGGACACCCTGGTGGAAGCACCATGCCCTGCAGTGCTCAAAGGCCTCCAGAAATACACCCATGAAGCTCAGAACACCATGGAGTGCTGCCAGATCAACCCCAGGTTGGCCACAAGCAAGGCATGAGCCTTCACCCCATATGATTTTTCTGGACCCAGATTTCTTTCATTTTAACCTAATGTAGGGTTTCTGTTCTGGGGCCTCCCTCAGAATGCCACATTA
>PVKC010039210.1:0-12716 GCA_004027635.1 Crocidura indochinensis | reverse complement strand
CCCCCCCCCCCCCGAGTTCTTTTCTGGGCATGGAACTGCATCATGACTGTTCAGAGTCTGTGGATTTATCTTGGTCATGCGAACTTGCCTGCAGTTGGCTGTAAAGGGGAGCACTATTTACCGCTCACAGCCCCTACAACACCGGGTAAAAAGAAACAACTGTCCCAGGCAGCTCTGAGGATGGTACAGTGTGAAACCTCAAACACTAGGATGGAGCAGCTTCTCTGCTGGGCAGCTGTGCATGTGCCAATCTTGCCAGGGCATCGCCATGTGTGCTAAAGAGCCCAGTGGCTTTCACGCGTGTGCAAGTTTACAGGTGGGTATTTTAGTCTGGCCGTGTCCAGACATGGCTGATCATCCAAATAGCCTGAGATCAAAAAAGGTACAGAGCTGCTTGTGGACGTGGGCTCCAGGGCCTAGTAAAAGGTGTATGTGGACTGGCAAGTCCAACTCAGAGGTGTCATTAGTTTAAGGAATGCTGCCTAAACCAACCTTTAATGCTAAAGAATACTGCATGTGCAGTGGTCACAGTTTTATTTGGTGCCATGTCCAGCATCAATTCCTCCTTCTCTTCCTGCTCGTTCACCAGAGACCAAGATAGGCACAGCCAGGAGCCCAACCCAGCCTTCTAATAAGAGCATGAAACGGCGATGCAACTTGTGAAAACAGGGTGAAATGCAATTCTCTTTGCATTCAGAAATGAAAATCAGGAATATGTTGAGGTCCTTTTGTTAAACCTTTCACCATGGCTAAAGATTTCATCTACCAAGAGAATTTACGGGAAAATGCCAGAACGCCAGGACTTCAATCACTGATGACAAGTTGACCAACTGATGGTTCCACTGGGGCACACTTTGGGTGAGAAACTCATGTAAGTAAATGTGTCAGTTCTGTAAATGCTAAGTGCTAAAATATTTATCCCTGGGCTGGAGACATAAGACAGTGGCAGGGATGCTTGTTATGCAGGGAGAAGACCTGGGTGCAATCCTCGGCATCCTGTAGGGCCCCGAGCCCTGCCTAGTGATACCTTAGAACAGGTCAGGAGTAAACCCTGAGCACAGCCAAGTGGGAGCACCCACCCCCCCCACCCCCAAACCCTGCAAAACAAAAAGTTTACCCTGAATTCACTAGCTGTAATAACATCTATATTCTTCATTCTTTACAACAGAGAAATCTAACTTTTCCCTCATATGAAAATGGGTTTCCTTCCCTCCTCCCTGATCACATTATATCATATCTAATGATCTTTTCAAACCCCCCTAGCAATATTTGCAAAGGTAAAGGAGAAAATAAAAATACACTTGATTTCACCTCTGGCGAGTGATCAGTCTATCAATTTTGGATGTAGAGATCCTTCTAGACTACTTTCCTGTATGTGCTTACCATTAAAGAGTTAAAGGTTCTAGTCATCCATGTTTTCCGCCACTAACAAACAGCAGTATGGTGAACTTTGTCTCAAAGGCACACAGAGTAATGTGTATGTGATATTCTCTCAACACAGTTTCAACAAACTTAACGTTCATAATCCAACAATATGAGTTGAAGTCTCCGACCAAAGCCCATTTGCATGAAACATCAGAATTTCTTAGAAAGGCAGAAACGTGAGCTAAAAGAAGGCTGCTCTCCTCTAGAAACGAGCTGGCTTGTTTTAAAGAGACTATTAAATCGTTCATCTTAAAAGGGCATTTCTGGTTATTTAACTTCAGTAACTAAAGGAAACCACAATCTGCTCTTGTGGTTCCAGAATGCAAACTGCTGGCCAGAAAACAGCAAATGGAATGAAAACAGGCAGAACTGAGGAGAGCAAAGACACTCAAATGAGACTGCAAGTGCCGAGGAAGACTCCGGGGCAATGCAAAGGAGGATCTTCCTTCGCTAATGCTAAGAGCAGATGCCACCAGAGGAGTGAATCCCAAGCAGTGAGTGTGATGGATCCACTGACAGTGTGACCCTGATGGTTTATGTGTATTAAAATGTCATTTGGGGAGCTGGAGTATGCTAGAAATATAATTTTTCAGTGTTTATTTTAAATAATGCATGACATTATTTAGGAATTCTAAGTTCAGATATTTTTCTTCTAAAGTTGTAAACTGAAAATAATGCTAGCTCAGATAATCCGAGTCCCAAATGAGGGAAGATTGAATGACCCAGCTCGATCCCTGGCATCCCATATGGTCCCCCAGCACTTCTAGGTGTGGGCCAGAACCAAACCAAAACAAAAAAAAATCAGTACAAAAAAATCAAAAGACCAAATGTGTTGTGTGTTGTAAAGTATGTTGCTATGTGTTGCAAAACACACCACAAGGCAAGCAAATAGATAAAGACACACAAAGCTCCAGGGTGTGGCTATTTCTTTCTTTCTTCCTGACTCCTTCCTTCCTCTTCATTTCACTGTGAACCTAACCTGACTTAAAAGGCCACTTGAGGAGGACTTTAATGTAGAACCACGTCAGCATAAGTCCACTAATGAATGCCTTCACTTCCCAACACTTTCAAATAAAAAAAAAAACAACAAGGCTGAAGTAGAGAGCAACTACTAAAGATCTCTGGAGGAGGAAGCTGGCAGTGAGGAAGTCAGTGTCTGCAGAGAAGACCCACATAGATGGACACTTTTTTCTTTGCTCTTGGAGTCCCAGGTGTGGGTGGGGTTCACTGGGGGTGCATAGAGAAAAGCTATAGAGAGACTGACTAACACACTGGAAAACCAGGATCAAGAGATCCCTGGAACTGGAGCCTAAGTGGAGATGGAAATCTCCCCTCTTTCCTTTTCCCTCTCTCAGTTCAGAGAACGGACCCTTGACATATTGCAGTGGGGTGGTGAGCAACACAAGCAGTTTTAAGTTGATTAGAAAACCTCTGGGTTAAGCATTGGGGGAACTGAGCCTGCCAGGAGCGATTTCTGAGTATAGAACCAGGAGTAACCCCTGAGCGTTGCTGGGTGTGACCCAAAAACCAAAAACCAAAAAAAAAAAAAAAGAATTGGGGGAACATCTCCTTAGAGTCCAAGAGATAGGTGTGTGTGTGTGTGTGTGTGTTTTACTGTGTGTGTGTTTTACTGTGTGTGTGTGTGTGTGTGTGTGTGTTTTACTTTAGGATCACCCCTGGCAATACTCAGAGGTTCACTCGTGGCAAGCACTCAGAATCACGCTGTGCAGTGTATGGGAGAACGTGTGTGTGTGTTAAAGAGAGATAGGGGTGTGTATGTGTGTTTTAGTTTAGGAGTGTGTGTGTGTGTGTGTGTTAAAGAGAGATAGGGGTGTGTGTGTGTGTGTTTTAGTTTAGGATCACCCCTGGCAATGCTCAGATGTTCACTCCTGGCAAGCACTCAGAATCACGCTGTGCAGTGCATGGGAGAGAACATGGGATGCTAGGGACTGAACCTAAATTGGCTGCTTGCAAGGAGAGAGCCCTCCCACTGTACTATGGGTTCAGCCCCAGATTCAGGTTATTTTTTACTCTCTGACAATTCTGCAGGATGATGAGCCCAACGATGACAGCTGTGGCCATGAATAAGGCCGTCAAGTAACTTTCTGGCCCGACTTTTGAAAAGAATTTATCCTACACACCAAAACTCCATCTTCGCAAACGCAATTGGGATGATCTCTAAGACAGACCACCCTATGAATGTTCAAAGAACTAAAGGGCACAAAATATGTTCTCGGACCACTGTGGGACTCAACTAGAAACCAGTGACAGAGACATCTGGGAAAATCCAAGTATCTAAAAACTGAAAATAGCCCTTGTAAATAGCCCTTGGGTTAACACTAACACACTACTAAAGAACCCCAGGTCAGACCACAGATATCTCTCTTCTCTCTTCCTCTCCCCTCCCCTCCCCCCTTCTCTCCTTTCCCTGTTCCCCTCATTTCTCCCCTCCCCACACACATGGGACAGACATTTAACTGCTCCTGTGGGGTGCCCCTAAAGGTGTGTGTGAAGAGAAATGATAGTATCAAAGGCTCTTATCTGAAGAGGTCTCAAATCAATGACCTTTTATTTTTTAACTCTTTTTTTTAATAGTTTCTTAACTCTATGAAATAAATCCAAATTAAGCAAAAGTGAGAACAATCAAAGTAAATAACACAGAACCAGTGAAATAAATTAAGTAAACAAAAACCCAGTTGTCAGTCAATGAATGTTTATTAATGAAGATGATAAATCTCCAATGCTAAGAAAAATAGGTGGTGGCACCAAAGTAGAACCTTTCAGTGGAGAAGAACTTTAGGGCAGGCGCTGCAGACATTAGATGGATGGGCCCTGAAATAGAAACCCACCAGTACCTTGACATAGTTTAATCCCATGACATCACCCATGCTGCTCTTAAAACAATTAAGATCATATCATGTTGAAACATCTGTTTAGCTTCTTTAGTTACCCAAACTCCTTCCTCTCCTATCCCATCCTACATTATCTCCTACAACTTTCAAGAAAGAATCTTAAGTGGTAAATTTTCTCTTCTTTCAAAGCTACCCTCCAAATACTGTGGTCCACTCCAAAGCGGAGGTTAAAATGTCAACTCTTCAAAGATCTCCTTTTACTTTTGCAGACAGCTCATTTGGGTAAATTATAAAACGTATGCTTTATATCACTAAAAAATTGAGATGGAAATGTTTTCATGACTATTTCTTGGGTGTTTGCTAGATATTATGTAGTAAGGAACTGGAGTGCAAAGACAATGCCTAAGGAACTTAATGCAAATAGAAACCCAATAGAGAAATAACAAAGAAAATAAAAATTTGTACGTACAGAGTAACTTGGATAAACCAGTATTACATGAAATGATCGGAGAAGGTGGAATCTTTAAAGAGATGATGTCTATGAAGACTTCTATTTAGAAAAGTCTAAGCAACTTAAAATTGGGAATCATGGGTGAAAAAAGCAGGAAGGAACAAACATTTCAGGCAGAAGGATGGTATAAGACAGGTAGAGAGGGGAGCCGGGAGGTGGCGCAGGAGGTAAGGTGCCTGCTGCCTTGCCTGTGCTAGCCTAGGACGGACCACGGTTCGATCCCCCGGTTCCCATATGGTCCCCCGTGCCTGCCAGGAGCGACTTCTGAGCGCATAGCCAGGAGTACCCCTGAGCGTCACTGGGTGTGGCCCAAAAACCAAAAAAAAAAAAGACAGGTAGAGAGAAGATGCCAGGTTTACTGAGAAAAATGAAAGACCAACCTAAAGCACAAGAGCAAGGGGTAAGGAAAGCATGAAGATACTAGGAGGATGGTCTCTGGCTGCTGGTCTAAGACAAGAGAAACCACAGAAAGATTTCTGTGTATCAGGGAGATGGCTCAGTGCTTTGTATACTGGAGGACCTAGTTTAATCCTGCAAGACTTGGTTTTGGGAGGAAAAAAGGGAAAGAGAGGGGAGAAGACGGGAGGGGGAAATTAAGGGAAAGGGGAAGAAAAGTGTGAAGAGGAAAAGGAAGGAAAATGAAAGGGGGAGGGAAGGAAAGAAAAGGGAAAATAAAAAGAATAAATAAAGACTTTTAACAGCAAGTTACATGCTATGTGTGCTTAAGAGGTCACTGTGACTAACACACAGAAAATGGATTTTATGGGCACAATAGCTGAATCAGGAGACTGCAGTTTTCTAGGCAAGAGACAACAATGGCTTCAATAATAGTGGAAAGAAATTAGATGTCAGCTGTATTCTGGAGGCAGAACTAACAGAGACTTGATAATGGAACTTGCTGGAGGAGGCAGGCTAGGTAGTGGCTTTGACAAAAAAATGAAATCTGTAATGACTCATGGTAAACAAGTACCGACACTTTACTGCTTTCACAAACACCCTTTTCTCTCCTGACTGAGAACAGAGGGTGCCAAGGGGAAGGGCCCAAGGCCACACCTCTTACCCGGTTTCATGTTATCATGACTGAGACCATCTTGGTTTCACAAATTATTTGTAAAGAAGCTTTTAAATGATCAAGGAGTTAAGGCACACAAAATCCAATCCCTTTCTCAGCTTAAACTTTCCTAAACAAATTTCTCATAGAAATGGCAATGTCTGGGGCTGGGCGGTGGCGCTGGAGATAAGGTGCCTGCGCTAACCTAGGACGGACTGCAGTTCGACCCCCGGTTCCCCATAGGGTCCCCTGTGCCTGCCAGGAGCGACTTCTGAGCGAATAGCCAGGAGTAACCCCTGAGCGTCACTGGGTATGGCCCAAAAACCAAAAAAAAAAAAAAAAAAGAAATGGCAATGTCTTTTTCTATAAAGTCTACTCGGGGGGTGGGGGGAGATAGCATGGAGATAGGGCATTTGCCTTGGATGCAGAAGGATGGTGGTTCGAATCCTGGCATCCCATACGGTCTACTGGGCCTGCCAGGAGCGATTTCTGAGCATAGAGCCAGGAGTAATCCCTGAGCACCGCTAGTGTGACCCAAAAACCAAAAAAAAAAAAGTCTACTGAGGTGATTGCTCCAGGTGGACCTTAACAGAATTTCTTTATTTCTCATCATTACCCGGGTATCATATAAAAGATGGTTATTTCCAGATACAAATTTACAAATTTTTGAATATGACAAAAGATCACACTGTATCTTCTGGGAGGTCTCTCCATATATTCTACCATTATTTAATGTCTACCATCAAAAAATGAGATGTTAGCCTTCTACTCCTAAGGGCCTGTCAATGATACTTACTCAACACTGTCAATGTCTTTTGGAGGAGCTCTTTCTGGTTCCTTTAAATATGCCACTAAAAGACTTAAAACATATTAACACCAACCAACAAGAAGTCTCAATGCTTTGTAACAGGAAGAAGAGTTAAAACAAAACAAAAAACACTGTCTACCCTCCTTCTTTCTTAGGCTTTCTAAGAAGGAAGAAAGCAACTACTATGTGAAATTAATGTCCTTTTCTATGTGATGCTCTCTATCCTCAGGCCAAACATCCTAACTGAAGAAAGAAAAAAAACTTCTAGTGTTTCCAGGAGTTAGGTAGTAGGAAGAGGGCATCCAACTGATGAAAGTAAACAGTCCCTGTTCTGGGAGTCCAGCTGGCTGACAGAATGACAGTGATACCATCCAAACCACCACACTCACTTCAGATGGGACAGATGACATGATTCAGTAACCACTGAAGGAACTCCCCAAAGAGCTCTCTGGGTCCAGATGAATCAAAAACATATGTTAAAAAATAGAATACAGAATACTGTCTTTCTACCCCGTTTTCCAGAAATGATAGGACATATCAGTACTTATTTTATTTTATTTTTTGCCTTTTGGGCCATCCCCGGTGACGCTCAAGGGTTTCTCTTGGCTACGTCTTCAGAAATTGCTCCTGCCGTGGGGGACCATATAGGACACCAGGGGATAGAACCGCGGTCTGTCCTAGGCTAGCGCGCACAAGGCAAACAACCTACTGCTTGCGCCACCACTCGGGCCCTAGTACTTATTTTAGAAGACAATAATTTACTGTGATAGTAAAATCAAGCCAACAAACAATAAAACTAATATTCCTGATGAATAGATGCCTCCCAAAACTATTAAAATTGAACCATCACAATCTAAAGACATCTCAAAAGAATTATATACCAAGGTTAAGGTAGAAATCATTTCTGGATGTAAGGCTGGTTCAGTATTTGGAAACTAAACTTATAAAGTAAATTGGGACATAACCCCCCCCCCAACCTTGAAGCATAGCTGGAGAGTCCCCCAATTAAGTTCCTACCCTGTGCAAAACAACTAAAAAACGATTTTCAAAAGTAAGGTTGGGACAATAAAGTCAAAACATACATAAAAATTCGCTGTGCTAGAAATAGAAAACAATTCAAAAACTCACTAAAAACATTTATGGAAGCATCTTATAAGATCAGAGACCAGATATAAATCTAATTAAAGATTACAATGGAGGCTACAGACAACTACTTAGGGTAACTGAAGATTTAACTCAAGAGAATGATGCAACAGTCACTTTCTGGAATATGTGCCAATTTCCATAAAATAACTTATCGTTTCCATAGACCCCTGAGATAGATGTCAGCAGGTATTTTGGCAAAAGTTGGGGGTTATAATAGATAAGTGTCTTTTGGAAATGCAAAGGATTCTAGAAACAAAACAAAACACCACCAGAATAGCTAAAATAGCCCATGCAAATTTGAAGAACCACCAAAAAACTGGAGGGTTAGATGCCAGATATTAAACTTACAAAACTACATTAATTCAGACAGAGCAGCCTGGACATAACGGAAATACAGAAAAAGGATAGAGAAAAGTAAGCTCAGAAACGGATTCACTCTTGTTTGCCTGATTTCTGACAGAAATGCACCCACAATTCACAGGAGAAAGTCCTTCAGATATACAGGGCTGGGTTAACTGGACACGAATGTGAGCATAAAGAACCCTGGCTTGTCAATCACATCTATGCACAAAACAGAGTCAACAACCAATCTCCAGTAAATATAGAGCAGGTAGATCTGTACCCTGGAGGCTACAGAAGTATTTAGTAGTGCACAGAAAAGAAACAAAAACAAAAACAAACTATAACAGGTTATAAACAATGAAGGAGCTGGACTTCATTAAACTGAAGAATTTATGTTCATAGAACAAACAATCGATTAAGAGAGTAAAAAGGTAAGCCATACATTAAGTAATGATTTTAGTGATAATAAATATATGAGACAAAGGACTTCTCTTCAAATTCTATTGAGCACTTTCTACAAAACCTAAGATAAGATATTCTAAAAAAATAAAAAACTTAAATGGTCACTACGTATATGAAAAACAAACTACACTGGATATTAAAATGTGTAGCTCAAGTCGAATATGCATTTCAATAAAAATGTCATCTTGAAATTTATCAACAAGGTTTGCTTCTGACATAATTTAAATAGCAGGGAAAAATTCAAGCTCAGACATTTCTATGAAGAACAAATAGCTTTCGTGTGTCAAAGGAACAAAGGTGGGCAGACATATACAAATAGTTTATCTTTAGAGTGAGATGAAATCTGAAACCTGTGTACTAAAAACAAGTCCCACGATTATATTTGAAAAGATTAAACTGAGTCAACTGTCACGAATAGGCAGGCTATTTTAAATATCATCTAATTTCATGTCTGGATTAAATTATAGGATTTATCTTCTCAAATCTCTTTCATTTCAGAATTCTTGGCCAACATGTTTGTGAATGAAAAGTTAGAGGTTTCTGCTATACAATTAAAGTTCAATTCCAAAACTTTTTCACAGTGCTTCTAAAACGAAGACTATTTAAAGATGTGACTCTGAAGCTATAAAGAAATTAAGTCAACTTTGCACTTCTGAAATTATGAGTGGAAGAGTATTTGCTTGGATTTTTTTTTACTGCTGTAGCAAGATCCTGAAAGATTTCTTTTCAAATAGCACCAAAGGAAACCTGAAGCCAAACCAATCCACTCTCTTTGGGATTTCTAAAAAACTCAATTTGTCCGCACAAACAGAATTAACATTTCCTTCCAGCAATCAACAGAAAGACATCAATGACATATGACAGACCTTAACTGGCTGGTTCAACAGGTGTAATGCTGGTGAGACCTATTAAAAAGGATTCCCTTCCTTATCTCCTTCCTCCCTCCTTCTCCACTGAACCCAGTGGCTGATGGGAGAGGCAAAACCAAACAAATGAGGAGAGGAAATGAACCAGTGGTGGTTGTTGACAGACAAGTTTCCAACAACAGCTAAGGGAGAACGTTGAACTAGAGGCACTCAAAGTCCTCAAGCCAACAACTGAGTAAAAGAAGATTGACACAGTTAGTAGGCACTCTAGGAGCAAGAAAAGGGTCTCCACAAGTCTTCAATAAATTCTGTTAACTAGGGTTTGCCAGAATAGTGCTTATAAGAGAAGGGATAAGAAGAGCAAGAATTATAGGATGTGAGAAAAATCTGTCCCATCATTTTCATTCCCACTAGAACCCCCTTTCATTTCCATAATAACCACACCAGAGCCATCGCCTAGCTGGTCCCACCTCACACCTCTTTATTTTGGTCTCTGGGCTCCCGTTGTCATAATTATCTTAAACCACTGCTTTCACAGTCTTATCCCCAAACCAAATCATCTCAGAAAAATGTAGGTAGAGTTACTCAGTGACCAGGCAAAGCCTAACCCTAAGTTAACAGAGAAAGTTGCCCACAATTTTAGGTACTGGCAAAAATCAAAATGAAGAGAGTTCTACAAGGGACAGGAAACTAAATTTGGAGTTAGAGGACCCAGAAGTGAAATACCAGCTGGGCCTCCTTGGATATACTACGTGAGTTTTCTGGGCTTCAAAGTCTCTCTGTGTGAAAGAAAATACTAAACACACTTACACCTAAGTGAAAATCAGAAACCATTTCCTGGGAAAAGGATATGAGGGCTGGTAACTTCACTAACAGGTGAGGCCTACTAATAAAGGAATTACCTGGAGAGGGCACTGCTGGTCTGGTACACTGGGGCCATATGTGGTGCTGAGAGGTCAAATTCGGGTTGGCAATGGACATGCTAGGCAAGGGCCTTAACTACTGTACTATACTATCTCTCGGGCCCACGAAACAATTCTTGACACACAGAGAAGTGAAGGGGTAATTTTCCAATATGTAGTCACAGGCAAGACGTAGACCTCTTTAAGCTAAACACTCCATTTATTTTCGTTTCTTTTTCACATGGAGCATCCAGACCAGAGGATCCCAAATTTATGTGGCCCACTGGTCCTCCCACCCCACTTCCTGAAAAAATGAGTACTCAGCACTCCCTGCTAAAATGCTTAAGCAAATGCATGGGATTATGGGGTCTTCCAGAGATGCAGGGGGAAAATATCCCAAATATAATAATCTGATGGGACTTTCAGTCACAAATAATTGGGGCGTCAAACATCTGAAATAAAGCAGACGACCAGAATCAACACGCAAGACGTTCCTTTGGTTAAGATGAATTTGCTGATATATGCCAATGACTGATAAATAATATCCTCTCTGAGTTGGGCAAAGCAGAGGTTATAGCCCAGACTATTACTAAAAGCCCCTACAAAGATCCTAAACATAACTTAAAATTAAATGCAATCTTTAAAGTGCAGCCTGTGATGTGGAGGCAGGAACAGTGAAATCACATGGGACAAATCCAGTGTGAGAGCTGGTGGGCACCTGCATTCATCTGGCCTCTTCATGGGCACCCAAAACTTGCTCACTTCCACAAATGGATTTCATGTTCTATCTCTGGGGCAATTCCTTCTCCTTTGCCACGTGAGCCTGTGCCCTCCAGCAGAGCTCACAGACTCCTGGCAATGGAATTGGGGCTCCCAGGGGGACCTGGTGGAAGGTCTGACATGTCTGAGCACAAAAACATTAGTATCACTTCCGCCATGGTTGCAGCTGGTGAACCCAGATTCAAGGGAGGGGGAACCTGCCAATAAGAATCGTGTCGGAGATCCGGAGCCCACCTATAAGCCAGCATACCTAATTAGCAAAATGTCATCCTTTTCACATGGAACAAGGCATGCATGAGGATCTGGGACCCAAATTCACAAAAGTTAGCAACAAATATGAGATACCACAATGTCTGTCAGAAGAGGATTGGCAAGATTATTATTCTACGTAAAGGTGCCCCTAAAGTTCCCTGCCCAAGTGGCAGCACTTTGGGATGGCAACGGGAGTTGAAATTAAATGTGCCACGCAGAGATGCATGGTCACTTCAAGAGGGGATGGGTCTATCAAGTGGGGGTACATATTTGAGAAAGAAAAACTGTTATTTTTCAAAGCCAGTAAGCGGGGCTGACACAGGTAAGACATGATGTATTGAGTATTGAGAGGGCACAATGATGATTGCCAGTTCAGTACCCCTCCACTGAGATAGATTGCGACACCCAAAGACACACACCATCAAAGCCCATTAACGAAGTGCTCACGGCGGGTTCAGGAGGACTCTGTTTGGCTTCAGAGTGGCCTATTAAAGTGACCCTTTTCAGGGAGGCATCCCCCCCTTAACTAAGGGCCCAATGAGGTGGGCAGTGAGAGGAGAAGCATGGGGATCGCATTTGCTTCTTTGGGGAGGGTGTGAAGCCTGCCAGAGAGTCACAGCAGACCTCAGGCTCAGCCCACACCCACACTTTGCAAAGAGCTTCAAGCAAGCAATGGCTGCACATTGTAAGATCCTTTCTCACTGTGTGGGACCAAAAGTGCTACAGGCAGGAGATGGGACTCAGAAAGTCTTAGGGATCCAGTTCATGTGCCTGAGCCCTGCAATAAAGTTCAGGGAGGCGGGTATCGGGTATCTAGTGGCTACACCTCTGAGGGATTTTTAGTCTCCTGTTCTTCAAGCAGAAACAAAAAAGAACATTTTCTTCCTAACTTGTGCTCCTCACCAGTAAGTATAGCCACAGCCCCTTCCTATAGTGAGGCCCAAAGACAGGGTGGAGTATTGGCTCACAAAGGGAAAAAGCATGTGCTCATGTGTGGGATGCCATGCAGGACTATAGTTGTATACTTGTGCTCCTGTGGAATTCCAGGCAGGAATGTACAGCTGTATACAAACTTCAAGGGAAGTTTGTTTTAGTTAGTCCAAAGCAAAACAAAACACATAAATAAATGAGATGGAGATAAAGATGACTCTTGGCTTCTTCTTCTAAGCAGACTGTTCCTGATAACAGGCTTTTTATCTTTAGCAAGTCCTCCCCAAGATTTCTTCTCTGGGTCTGGAGCTAATCTTTTCTGCTTTCTCAGTTTTCCACAGATCCATTTACTTTACTACAATGCCTTCTAAAATACAACAACAAAATTA
>PVKC010039209.1:0-12611 GCA_004027635.1 Crocidura indochinensis | reverse complement strand
GTGGGTGTGTGTGTGTGTGTGTGTGTGTGTGTGTGTGTGTGTCCGTCCTCAGAACAGGGCTGTGATAAAGTTTGTGTATGTGGTGTGTGTGTCAGGAGCGGCAGCAGTGCTAGGAGAGAACAGAAAGAGGGACTTATCATGGCTGTTCTATGAAATAGGATCTAGTCGGTCTCATCTCTATTTCAGACAGGCTGGTGAGATAGTACGTCAGTGAGAGATAGTATATGAGGTAAGCACTTGCCTAGCATGTAGCAGACCCAGATTCAATTCCCAGCAAAGCAGTCCCCCAAACCCACTAGGACTGATTCATGAGTGTGGAGCCAGGAGTAATCCCTGAACACGGCTAGGAATGACCCCCAAACAAAAACAAAAGCAACATTTCAGACATAATCAAGCCAGGACGTAGGGACCTGGGATTCCAAAACATTGAGGTTTTCTCAAGTCCCAGAGACAATGCTGGTCTTGCTGCTCCAATGTCTTCTTTGCTTTCCTCTCCCCAGCAGCACGCAAAAGCCACGCGCAAGTGAGAGAAGCAGCCGGAGCTCGACCCACGCGTAGCCAGGAGCAGTGCAGGCGGTTTTACAACCGTCTCTTCTGGGGATGCTTGTTGGGTTGGCTCCTTCAGAAGGTGCCACAGAAGGGAGGGATTAGGTAAGTGGCCAACTCGCCTCAGCATGTCCCTTCATGAGGAGGTCAGCTTCCCTTTATGGGGGGGCTGAGGATGAGGCTCCGAGGCAGCATGCTCACCCAGGCACTGCCAACCAACCAACAGGAGAACAAAACACCAGAACCCCATCCCCCGCCCCCTACCCCTCACTCCCGCCTGTTTTTAGGACACAGAGGATGGAGGTCAGAGTCTCTGCAAGGTCGACCCACTGGAAAAACCAGGCTCTGGCATCCAACCCTCTGGAGCATCACAAACCTCCCGCTATTATCTAATAACCCCCCAACTCAGCCACCACAGTTTCCGTGGCAACCGACAGAGAAATAGCAGCCTGCCAAATGGCTTTTGTAGTTCCTTTCCCAGCTTGTTTTTCAGTACAGAATCAAAGCTAGCAGGGAAAAGAACCAGACGCATCTTTATAACAGGGACTGGACGCAGCTGCACAGTATAACTGGATTTCGGATAAGAAGGGCAGAAAAGCTTTCATGTGCTGGTTGGGGAAGGGGAAAAATAACAACAACAACAACAACAACAACGATAACTTTTATAGGTTCCTAATTGGTTTTTCTTTAAAGTCTCTTGAAAAACAAAACAAACAAAAAAAAGTCTTTTGAAGTTCATCTGGTTAAAGCTTTACTTTTTGCCTTAAGATAATCCATCCTGCCCTCAGTCAGAGGAGAGGGATGGTGCTTTATTCAGCTCTTGCTTCAGAAAGAGGGAAAGGGTAATAGAAGGGCAGCAGGGGAGAAGCCCACACTGTCCCTATACAGCGTATTCACATTCAACGGAAGGGCATGTTTCTAGAATGAAAATGAGCCAGGAGTGGACAGACTGGGGACTGGAGGGCAGAGGATAGCAGGCTGAGTGGCATGGTGAAGGTCCCAGAGATGGGACCCAGAGATGTGGGATCTGTCCTGGAACAGGGTGTGCTGAGTACACCAGAGGTAGTAGAGGGGCGTACCGCTGCCTGGGAGGAGGGCTCAGATCAGCAGCAGGGAGAGAGCAGGAACTGGGCGGCTTTTAGTATCTCTGCGGCAGGTGTCAGACTAGGAAATAAACAGCTGCTGTTGGGATGGAGGAGGTGGGATTATTTGGGAAAAAAAAAGAAAGAAATCAAGGCTCTCTCTGAAAAGTGTCCTCAAACGGGTACCCTTCTCTGCAACACTGCAGACTTGAATGAAGTGCAGGAAATTCCAGATTCTCTCTGTGTCAGTTTTGGATGAGTAATCTTGCCTCAGATCTAAGCAGTGATGATGGCTCCTTGGGTGAGTGCTTACAGGGGCCAGGGAGGGGGGACCTATCCAAAAGACACCCTGTCCCGCCCAATCCCCATGGAGGAAAGTACCTAGCAAGCTCCCGGAAGCTCAGAGTCAGGCCCACTGGCAGGCTCACCTGATTTATACTTTTTCATTTACGCATTCACCTTGGGCTGTGTGAATCATAAGACATGTTTTCCAGCCATCACTGAGATTTAGACAAAAAAAGGATGACACAGAATTACAATAGCAATTTCCTCTCAATCCTGCAGGAAAGGGGCTGGTACAATGAAAGAGAAAAAGAGAGGATGTTCTTGGAGACCCATTTCCAAGACTACCAACTCAAAGAATGGTTGTAGTACCTCTTGCTGGGTGAGGAGTGTGGAGCCCCTGATTTCTGGAATCCATTCAAGAAACTGGAACTCAAGTTTAAACTTGGGTCTCCTGTTCACCTGAAAAGACAACTTACAGGTTCTAGGAAAAATGCTTTGGGGACCAAGAGGTGGTCTGAACCTATACCTCCAGCTCACAAAGACAGCCTTCAATTCATGGTCAAAATGAGCTCTCTGACTCCAAAACGCCACTTTCCAATCGTGTCCACTGATGTGATCCGAGTTTCAGATTCAACTTCACATCTTACATAAAAGCCAGAACTGAAGGAACAAACAATTGTACCAAACTGATTCACTGCAAAGACTGGGTGGGCAGAAGGTCAAAGTCAAGTGTTCCTTAGCCAACTGTTTCAAGTTTCAAGGTCTCAGATTTGTCTCACTCACCAGAGTGCAAAGTCCCTGCTCCTGGCAGACATCTAAAGGGACTTACTTTCACATATGGAGTGGTTTGTGCTCTGTGTCTTTTAGCTCAGGATCATCAAACCAGCTCTAAGAAATTCATCAGAAGATGAAACATGGGGGCCACTGGAGAGATACACAAGTTCAGGCACTTGCCTTTCACACAGACAACTCCTGGTTCCCTGAGCATTGCTGGAGGTCACCTCTGAGCACATATCTGGGGACAGGCCCTCAGCACCACTGGAGATAGCCCAGAAACAAAATGATGATGAAGCTTATGGGCCCACAAGTGTTACTCTGTGGTAGAATTTGCCTTGCATGTGTGAGGTCCTAATGCAGTGGGAAAATTAGGAGTAGAAGCAGAAAACTGGAGACAAGCTCTCTCTGGGTGATCCATTTTAGGAACAAAGATGAACAGGTCATAAATCATCAAGGTGAAGAACAGGGAAAGAGGGGCCCGGGAGATAGCATGGAGGTAAGGCGTTTGCCTTTCATGCAAAAGGTCATCGGCTCGAATCCCGGTGCCCCATATGGTCCCCCGTGCCTGCCAGGAGCAATTTCTGAGCATGGAGCCAGGAGTAACCCCTGAGCACTGCCGGGTGTGACCCAAAAACCAAAAAAAAAAAAAAAAAGAACAGGGAAAGAGAACAAGTCTGATATGGCTACCTTGGCTAGAATGGAAGACATTCAAAACAATTAACAATTGTCTAAATGGAACTTAAAAATTAATTGTATTAATGGGCCAGAGCAATAAGAGAGCAGGTAGGGCACTTGCCTTACACATAGCTAACCGGAGTTTGATCCTCAACATTCCCTATGGTCCTCTGAGCCCCACCAGGAGTGATTCCTGAGCATCGCCAGGCATGTCCTAGAAAACCAAACAAAATTCCAAACCCCCAAACCCAGCTGTATGAATCATTGATTGCACCGACTATGCAAACCCTGGCAACCCTGTTAGCAGCCACTGAATATGTCGAATGAAAAATGATTGCCAAGAAATATGCAGCCTGGATCTAGCCTATAAAAGCTCCCTGGGATCTACATTGGAGGCTTGGCCAATTTTGGCATTATCCAGGTTGTGTGTGCATGAGTAATTAAAGCCGGGTCTCCCTCATATCCCTCAAGTGTTTGCACCTGCTTCTTGGTGAGATTTCTGTAATACTAAGGCTGATCCCGCACCATCCAAACTCAAGATAAAATAAACCAAGAAGAAGCTGTGGTACAGATAGTTCCTGTCCGACAGAGAGTGCCGACTCCAGGGCTGCCCCTCAGAAACAATCCTTTATGCACTGTGTTCTCCACCCACGCCTTAGCTGTCACGGTGCCAAAGCACACCACACCAAGAAACAGCTCCTCTTCAGCACATTAAACACTGCAGTTTTTTGCTTTTCACACCCTGCAGTGCTCAGGGGGTCTCCGTGCTGGGAGTAGGGTGGAGTGGGGGAAACAAGGAGGTACCAGCTCTCCTACTTCCACAGCATGCCCTCCAAGCCACTGAGCTGTTTCACTGGTCCACAAATGTCTCCAGGTGAGACAATTCAGACCTTTTCCAATGGCCTGGAGGGGTATGGGACCCCGGGATATTCTGAGCATGGGAACATTGTTAATGCTTAATAGCTGGAAAGCACTTGTACAGTCCAAACCAATTCTCCAGAATGCCTATTTTGAAAAATAATGGGCTTCAGATCAGTCAGGGGGCTAGCAGTGACTTCCTTAAAAGGGAGTGGTGAATGCACGTGTATAAAGACACAATTGATGAATATGAAACAGTAGCAAAAATAATTACATGCTTGGAAACAAAGGAAGTAACTGCCAAAAATCAGCGCTGAGGCTTCTAGCAAAGGTTCAAGTGGCTGCTATGGTGTCCGCCCATCACAAACGAGAGTAACTAGGAGGGAGTGAGGGAGGGAAGGGTGGGCAGGCGGCAGACAAGGCTAGTTGCCTCCTCTCAGCTACAGCCCCGGCTCCCAGGTCCCTGCCTGGCCAAGGGCAATGCTCCCAGCCTGAAAAGACAGGGAAGGCTTTTTCATGACCGGCATGGGTGTCTCTGTTATTCCTGCACTGAAGCCCAGCCACAGAGGCAAAGTGCATTCCTCATATGCATGAGGGTCGCTTTTCAGATTGGAATTTTCAGGTAGCACCCTATTTGCAAAAGCTGGGTACCCCCAGGGCTTCTCTAGAGAGACCTCCAGGGAGGGAGTGGGCTGAGAGCTGACGAAGCTGTGAAGGAAATCAGGGAAGTGTAGCTAACACTGTATCACCGGAAATGGTGCACCCCCAGCTACCAAAGTCATCAAAAGGAGAGAGAAGTCAATCGATGGAAATCATAACAGCACAAAGTAGTTTAGGAGGCCTCAATGCAGAAGAACAGAACATACATCGAGTGTGCCTGGAGCCAGGCAGGCCGAGCCACTCTGAGGAGGCAGATGCAAACGCCCACACCTGCTTGCTAGCCCTCATGTAGGCGGTTTCTGGATGTGTCAGACTCAGATGTAGACCCTGGAGGCCTTCCCTGCTCACAGCATTGAGCTAACAGCTGAAGGACTAGGGAGCCTGGACTGCAGGAGGCACAGTCCCTTATGTGCCTTTCTCTTTTTCTTCTCTCTCTTGGAGAAATATGGTCATAGGAGCTGGGACAGATCCCTATCCCCAGCAGGTGGTCTGATTGTCTTCTCTGGGACAGTCACTGGAGCCTCAGGGGAAGGTTAAGAAGACAGTGACTGGAGTGATAGCACAGTGTTAAGGTGTTTGCCTTGCATGCAGCTAACACCAAACAGACTCTGGTTCGATCCCTGGTATCCCATACAGTCCCCCTGGGCCAGCCAGGAGTAATTTCTGAGCACAGAACCAGGAGTAACCCCTGAGCACTGCCAGGTGTGGCCCAGAAACAAAAACAAAAATAAAGGGAGTGGGGAGGCCCAAGTGATTTTACAGCAGAGGGAGCATTGGCCTGGTATGTATCTAACCCAGGTTAAATCAATCTTTGCACCACTTAGGATGTCCCCCAAGCCTAGTGGGAGTGATCCTTGTGTGCAGAGCCAGGTGTAAGCCCTGAACACTGCCAGGCATGGCCCCCAAACAACAAAAAAGTAAGAAAAAGACTAAGAGCAGGCAGTGAGGGTGCCACAGAAAACGACAATACAGCCACGAAGGACACTGGGCAGAAGCGAGGCATTTCCCTTAGGCACCCTCCTCTGCTACGCTGACCTCTGTGTCAACCATTTAAGGCTTCAGTCCTTTCTCTCCACCATGACAGACTGGGTGTGTCCTCTCCCAGTGTAGAACAGGGAAAAGAGAATAAGCTCCCTGCCCACAGCAGGTGAGTCCTGCAGAACAAGTGAAGTTTCAAGGTCAAACCCTTGACACGATGGCCAGCAGGGGCCAGAGATGCCTCCTCCTTAAAACTTGAACTGCCAGCATGGTGGGGAGGGCACTTGCCTTGCCTGACACCCTCTATGGTTGACCTCTGCGCTCTAGATGGTCCCCTGAACTGCAACGAGAGTGATCCTTGGGTTCAGAGTGAGGAGTAAGCCCTGAGCATAGCCAGATGGGCTCCCCTCTTGGCCCCTCTAACAAAGTCTCTCTTCTAATTGGGCCCCAGAGCTGAAATCATGAGCCCCAGGAGGCCTGAACTCTGAGCAGGGCCACAGGTGGGAAGTGCATGTGAGCGAGTGGACCCCAGGCCCCACTCACCGGGGCCGGCTTCTTCCTCATCTCGAAGGTGCGGGTGGCGCCCAAGCTGAGAGAGGCGATGACGGGGCATGATCCCAGGGCAGGCTCGTCGTCACTGTGCCAGTCCACGCTGTCCTTCTCGTCGCGGTAGAGGTTACAGAGCAGGGAGTTGAAGGTGTGGCCCGTGTTCGCCTCAATCTGGCTCTTGAGCTCACACAGCACTGGAAGCCACTGCAGACCACGGGCCGGGAGAAAGGCCGGCAGGAGTCGAATGGGAGAGAGAGTAGGAAAAGGCCTAGTTAGGAAGCACGGGCCCCAAAAGGAGCACAAAGGCTGGGATTGATCAGCAGGAGGGAAACCGAGCTGATGGGCATCTTGGGACTCTATGCTGGGAAACAGGCACTACACTGTCATGGGAATGTCACAGGATCAGACTGCTCTCCCCACTGCCCTTCCCCTGTTGCGTACATACTCCACTCAAAGTAGTGAGTCTGCCTGGAAGAAAAAAAACAAGCTGCAAGGGAGCCAGAGCAATAGCACAGCAGGTAAAATATTTGCCTTGTACACAACTGACCTTAGTTCCTGTAGCAAATTTGAGTAGGTTCGATCCCTGGCACCCATATGGTTCCCCAAGAACAGCCATGAGTGATTCCTGAGCTTATAGCTAGGAGTAACCCCTGAACAGTGCCAGATGTGGCCCCAAAACAACAACAACAACAACACCAACAACAACAGCAACAACATCAAGCTGCACTATGGAATCGTGATCCAATCTGATATGAGGTTTTCCTGCCCAGTCTCTGGGCACAGGTCTCACTCCTGCTCCTTGTCCTTAGGTTCTCCTACACCCAACATCCTACCTGTGAAGCATTCTGACCTTTGACCTTAGCATTCAGGCAGCAGATCTAAAAGCAGTATGACTTGACTTCATTTTCTACACATTTTTCCCCAAGAAGATCCAATTACTCTACAGAGTTTCCTTTGCAGAGGCAAGAGTTCTCAAGCTTCTCCAACTTTATACTATACTATTTATTGGCCTCCTCAAACAGCTTGGGTTTTTAGGATATTTACCATACTAAAAGTGGGGGATGTTTACTGGGGAACAAACAGGAAAACAACAAGTTGTTAAATTATTAAAATAATTCCAGGACAATACCTGTTAACTCAAACATCTGTTTATAAAAAAAATAGCAGATTTCCAATATGAAAAGTTGGGAGGGGGATTATTTTGCCAATTTTGTTTCCTTTTTCCTTGGGGGGGGGGAGTACACTCAGCAGTGCTCAAGGATCATTCCTGATAGGGCTAGAGAGATCATAAGCCAAGAATCAAACCTGGATTGATGCCTGCCTGCAAGGCAAACACCTTACCCGCCGTAGCATCTGTGACCCACAAATTCCTTCAATGACTTGCTAAGCTGCAGATAGCTGATCTGCTTGCCTACTTCTGCCTTCAGTTTAATATTGTTTTTGTTGAAGTGTACAGAGAAAACTGGGTTGACATACGCACATATAGAAAGGGAGTCTTTCCACAATCTGTACATATTCTTTGATATGACACCCAAACTCAACAGAACTCAAATGTTAGTCAAAATGTGGAATCTGAAAGGATGTCAACAAAAATTTTCATATTCATATTCTGTTACATTTAAATCCACTAGTACAGTTTGTACTTTAGATGAATTCTAACTTTGCAAGATTCTATAATATCAACACTGGCCATTTGGAAAGTATCAGCTCAGTGAGTTGTGGGACTCTTCCAACTGTTGGCCAAAATAATCTGATCATGGACATTGCTGACTTCAGAGATGCCCGAGGAAGAGGGGTCAGGCTCAAAGGAGCAGCTAGGAATCCTCCAAGTTGTCATTTTTGCTTGAAAACTCAAGTTTTGAAGCCAGAGAGATAGACTAGCAGGTCGAACATTTGCCTTGCATGCAGCCAACCCAAGTTCGATCCTTGGCACCTCATATGAGTAGAGCCTGGAGCCCCGCCAGGAGTGATGATCTTTTGAGCATAGTTGGGGGTAAGCTTAGAGCACCACAAGGTCTGATCCCAAAACAAGACATACACACTAAACCCACCCTTTCCTCCCAAAACCCTCCCATTTCTATCAGCAACAACAACCAATGCCGTTCACCATTCTCCTGGGAATGAATTCCAGTTAACTGGGAGATGTCAGCCAAGCACTCATGTATGAGCAACTCTTTATTTGCCAATTGTTGTTTCAAGTGAATGGGATTCACAGAGAAGGGAGGCAGGTCAGAAAACAGCTTCAACAACAACACCACCACCACACACATACACTTCTCTTCAGCACCAATGATCACACACACACACACACACACACACACACACCTCTTCAGCACCCGCGATCAGACTGCAGTTCGAAGTGCAAATACCGAGTACATACTTTCCATGACATCAAGCAAACTCGTACTCAAAGATTAAGTGCTAAGAGAACGAATGTTTATAGTTTCAGCAAGGCACATTCTTAAATGAAACCAGTGCTGTATTGCAGCTGGAAGGCCGAGGTGGGGAAGATTACGGTTACTCATCCAGTCAGTGCCAATGCCTTGATTCTCTGCCATGGTTCTCTGTCAACTGATTCCAAGCTGCCATTACTTTTGTACCACACTGCACTCCACCACCTCGAAGTGTCAGTTTTAGCCTGTGACTAAAACAAGGGGCTGGAATAAGAGTACAGTGGATAGGGTGCTTGCCACACAGATGGCTGAACTTGGTTTAGTTCTCAACATCCCATAGGGTGCCCCTGAACCCACCAGGAGTGATCCCTGGGTGCAGAGCGAGGAGAAAGGCCTAAGCATTGCCAGGTATGGGCCAAAACCAAATGAATAAATAAAAATTAAAAAAAAATGACTTTGACCTTGTAGAATCTCAGTAATGGCCCCTGGTCTCCACTAGCCTTTCTGGGCAGTCTACTTATCTCTCAAAGTATAGATCAGACTTCTTTTATTGTTTTTTTAGTTTTTTTTTTTTTTCCGGCCACACCTAGTGGTACTCAGAAATTGCTCCTAACAGGCTTGGAGGACCATATGAGATGCTGGGGATAGAACACAGGTCCATCCCAGGTCAGCAGCATGTAAGGGAAATGCCTTACCACTGTGCTATCACTCTGGCCCCTACATCAAAATTCTTAAGATAAGACAGAAGTGTGTGTTCTGTTTGGTAGTAAAGGAATGGGTATATAGCAGAGACAAGCAGAATGCCATTGTGAAGTATAGCCCCTGCCTACTGCCAGGGCCAGGGCAAATGGCCGACTCCTTCGATTGTGTTGTGATGCCAACACCATGCTTCAAGATGGTCTTCCTGGTTAGGGATATGCTCAGCAGGGATTTTAAGAAATCAATAACAATAGGCAACATATATACCAACAACATGGAAATGCTTTGAAAGAAACATTTCAAAGTGAAACTTCATCATAATAATAATAATAGCAAGCTGCATCTCCATTTCTTTGAGGGCTTAAAGCATTGTAGAGATAAAGATCAGATGGAGAACTTATTTCACAAACCACATGACAAAAGAGAACATAAAGGAAGAAGCCAGCTTCCCAGCAACATGCCTGAGAAACCAGCATTTTCTTGACTGGCTCTGAGGAGACCAAGCGACGAGATGTTTCTAAGTGGGGGCATATTTTTTTCTTAGTTATTTCTGGTGATGAAGTAAGGAGGGAAAAAACGGGAATAATGAACAGGGGGATGAATTTAGACTCTCCAACCAATAGTCTATATACAGATCCCTTGCTGCTGAGCGTCTTAAATTAAAATTCAGTGTCATCTCACTGTTCAGTGAATGCATTCTATCCTTAAAAGACATCTGAGGAGAGAGTATGAGAAAATATGACTAGCAGAACTAGCCAGTGGGCATCGAGAATGTTCTGTAGCTGCTTCAGGACCCCGGAGGTGAGCCTGAGTAGCAGGAAGCAGAGCTCCCTTGTAAGTTCAAGGAAGATTTAGCTTGGATAAAAGACTATAGGAGAGTCAGAAAGATAGTAAAGCAGGTAGGGCACTTGTCTTGCATACAGCCAACCTGAGTTCGATCCCTGGCATCCCATATGGTCCTCCAAGCACCATAGGAGTGATTCCTGAGTGCAGAGCCAGGAGGAAGCCCTGAGCATCTCTGGGCTCCAAAACAAAACAAACAAAACATAAACTTAGAGGCTGGGGAACAAGGACCAGGGCTAAGGGACAGCCTTGCATGCACCAGACCCCAGTTCAATTCCTGGTCCACATGGTCCCCTGACTGGAGAAACACAAACCAAGAACAGGATGATGGGCTAAGAACTGCTGGATGGGGCCCTGGAGTTCCGAGTCTCACTTGGGTGGGTCTCCCACAAAGAGAAAAGCAAAAAAGACTGAAACAAGCAGCCCGCGCCTCCACCCTTTGAGTCGGGGAAGGGTCCCTTCCACCCCTCCGCGTTGTCCTGGGGTGCTGGTGGGGAGAATCTGCTTCTGTGCAATGGGAAATTAAGCTCGAGGCAGTTACAATCTAAATGTTTTTCCATGGTGCCCCCACTCATACCAGACATGCATGAGAAAGCAGCCAGAGACAACAAGCAGCTCTTGGACTTCACTCAAAGCAGAATCAAAGACAAAATCTGGCTGGCCAGAAGCTCAAACTTCTGAGCCAACTAAATTCAAGTCAGAAGAGTTCAGATTTGGGGCCAGAATGACAGTACAGAGGGTAAGGCATTTTGTCTTGCACGCAGCAATCTAAATTCGATCCCCAGCGCCCTATATGGTCCCCTGAGCACAGAGCCAGGACTAACCCCTGAGCACTACTGGCGTGATGTGACCTAGAAACAAAATAAAAGTAAACTCCTTGGCACCACTTACGGTCTCTGAGCACCACTTGGGGTACTCTGTCCTCATCCCTACCACAAAAAATACCAACACACACTGAATTATCTCCCAGTTCCTTGATTTTGTTCTGTTACTATTGTTTTGGGGATCACTCATATGCTCTAAGGGGCTACACCTGGTGCAGGGGCTGAGCACTCCCCATAGTGTTCAGGGGAACTCGGCTACCTGCATTCAAAAGATGTGCAGTGCTCCTTTGAGCTATCACTCAAGTTCCTGTTTTTTTGCAAAAACGGTCTCAATGTATATCTGACTACATTTTTAAACATGAAATAAAAATTGGAACTAGAACAACAAGCAGAACTATCTCAAAATTTATTTTTTTAATTTTATTTATTTTTGGGCCACACCCGGTGATGCTCAGGGGTTATGCCTGGCTGTCTGCTCAGAAATCACTCCTAGCAGGCACGGGGGACCATATGGGACACCGGGATTCGAACCAACCACCTTTGGTCCTGGATCAGCTGCTTGCAAGGCAAATGCCGCTGTGCTATCTCTCCAGGCTCAAAATTTATTTTTAATATTATGATTCGGTGTGTCACAGTCTCAGGGATCATTCCTAGTAGTGCTCTGGGACCCATAAGAAGTACCAGGCATTAAACTGATGTTTATGGCAAGGACATTTACCCTTGTACTGGGGCCCCAATTTTTAATTTTTTAAGCTGTACAACTTCCTATTTTCAATAACACACATTATTTACATAGTAACCAATATTTTCTCATGACAATTCTTTCAGAGAGTGGATAAAAAGTCCCCAAAGTACAAAAGAAAACTGTAGGAACAAATCCCATGTATCTAGTGTGCCTCATAGCTGCAGCTATGAGACTAAAGCAATAGTATAGCAGGATGCTTATGCTGCCCACAGATCATCAGAGTTCAATCCTTGGCATCCCATATTGACCCCTAAGCCTATCAAGAGTGATTCCTGAGTGCAGGGCAGGAGTAGTCCCTGAGTACCATTGGGTATGGCCCCCAAACAAAAAGTTGCGGAAGTTCATAAGGAGCATATCCACCCACACTGCAGAGAAGTATGGCAATGTCTGGAGTCATTTTAAGGGCCGCATTGGGTAAAAGATGCTTCTGGCTCTTATGGAGACCCCGATCATCCTTCAATGCACAGCACAGTCCCAACCACAGAATGCCCAGCCCCGAAGGTCAACACCACTGAGACCGAAAAACCCAATCCTCAGAGATGAACCAGACAAATGAGAAATCCTCCAAGTCCTTTTAACTCTCCATGATGCCATGTTGACTATTGATGGGAAGGTCAAAAAAAGCTGATAGAAATGCACCCCCCAGTCTTGGCCAGGTTGGCTCAATGCCCTGCCCATGTCCCAGTGCTCCCAAATC
>PVKC010039208.1:0-12602 GCA_004027635.1 Crocidura indochinensis | reverse complement strand
AAGACATACTATTTGGTATCTTGGCTGTGCAATTTAATTTGAAATTGATTTTATTAAATATAGTCCCATTATTGATCAAAGGTCTTGAAATGAAAAAATTAAGATATATATATAGTTTTAGACACAAAATATCCAAAGACATCTAGTTAATGTCATAGAAAACATTTTCCAAGCTTTAAAGTTGTGTACAAACAACATTGTTTGGGATATTAACAAAAATTCTTTTAGTTTTCTATCAAAACTTTGGAAGAATATAGATAATGCTTTAATTAGTCTCTTTGGTAAGGGCTGAAGAACTATTAGGCCACAGAAGTAATTTAGATTTTTTCCATTTATCCCTCCCCCCAAACAACAACAACAACAAAAACCATATTAGTGTATAAAACAACTAAAGTAAGCATTTGTTCTTATTTATTATTTGCCAGAAATAATCATACTTCCCTCTTGGATTTGACCTGGAATTAATTATCCTCGCAGAATGATCCAAATGAAGAAATCAAATGCTGAAGAACTAGGAGCATATGTATTTAGATTCTTTTTTTTTTTTATCTGCTGATGGAAACCCACTGATTTATAAGCTGGGGGTATTCTGGCTACATAGGATTTTATCTCTCATATCTGATTTTGAAGGTTCTCCATTTTTCCTATAAATTAATATATATTTTACAAAGCATTCTTGTGCATTTATATAAAGCTCCTTCAATGCTGACAGATAATATCATTTTAGAACCTGTGTACATTGGTAAATATTTTACATATATGCCCTTATGTCTACATACTATTCCATAATGTATTGGGCCTTATTAGAGACTTTCAGAGACCACAGTAGGAGCTACATATTTTTCAGTGAATTAAGAAACAAATGACCCACCCCTCTACATTTTTGGCAGATACTGAAAAACAGTAGGAGGGGTTGGGAAATACCATAAAATATCCAACTTATTGGTAAATACCTAGAGAGAATTACCTTGTGGAGTTTGCTGATTGTATAACAGCTACCTTCTAAGTCTAAAGGCCAATCTCCCTTGTGCTATAACATGATCAACAGTACAAACCCTTGCTTCTAAAAATAACTCTGTTGGCACTGAGTGGGACAGAAGAGAGGGAAAAAAGAATAAGAAAGTAGAATCATAAGTTTCACTGTTCTTCCTGCCAATATATACAAACCCACATCCAAAACATATCTCATTTACATGTCTGTTTATTTTGTTTTCATGGCTGTCTGGGACCAGGGGCCTTTCTTTATTCTCTAGATGCAGACAAAGAAATAGAAAGATAAACTCTGACCCTGCTTAGCTCCCCCTAAAGTCTGGCCTTTCCTGCTCCAAGTGAGTAAAACCCTCACACCCAAAATCTGTGTGTGTGAGAGTGTGTGTGTGTGTGTGTGTGTGTGTGTGTGTGTGTGTGTGTGTGTGTGTGAAAGAGAGAGAGAGAGAGAGAGAAGAGAGAGAGAGAGAGTAGAATTGTGTAGATTCTATGGTGAACAGGTTTCAGAAAAGTCATTTTTCATGCCAAGAATGATCAATTTAGTTTGATTCTAGGAAGATTTGCAGTAAGATGGAAAGAATGGGGCAAGGTGCACAATCCTTTTCTAGAAATAAAACTTGAATCCTAGACATTTTCAAGTTGATTCTGTCAATCTTGACCAGCAATTATTGATACTATTGTTTTAATTAACAAGCACTTAGTGTTAGATATTGCTGGAGGTAAACATCAGTACATTGATTCTAGTAACCACACAATTATTATATTGACCATTTTTCAAATGAGGAGAATTAGACCCAGAGAAGTCCAAATGCTGCTCCAAAGCCTCACACTAGTTCATAGAAGAGTTTGATTTCAGGCCCGACATTTTGCTCTCAAGCCCTTTACTCTTATTTCATCCTTTGATTTCTACCTGCTCTTCCATTAGACTTGAAATTACCCCTTTGATTCCATATCTTAGCTATGGTACTACATATGCAAATGATATAATTTATTCTCTATATCACTTATCATTAGTATCTAGAAAAAGACCAGGTAATGTAATGTTATCAAAGGGGATAACTAGACCACCCTTGAGAGTATAGAGAAAAGGAGAGAGAAGAAAAGAAATTGGGAGGAAAGTAAGAAGGAAAGTAATGGGGAACCAGGAGTCAAGGACCTCAGGGACATCTGTGGTGTAGATATAGCTCTATATCTAAACAACAGAATCAACAATATTGAAATAATGATACCCAAATTATAACAATCAAACTTAACAATGTTCCTATCATGGTGTGAGGAGAGAATCTAGGAAAACTGATTAATGGAAGTTGAAACTCTTGGTGGGATTAGTGTTATAATATTATATGTCTATATTAAACTACCAATAATTTTATAAGACACATTTCTTTAATAAAATTAAAAAATCATAGTACACAGATTTTTTTTTTTAAAAATGACCTCTTTATTAACCAGATGCCATTTTCTTCCCTGGATATTCCATATCTCCAATCTAAATCTTTCCTTAGGCATTTTCTCCCAACACTGAGTAACTGATATGCCTGTAGGCAGCCTTAAACCATTCCTATACATCAGACTGGCTTTACCAATAGGGAATTTTTGAGAAACTGGATTCTCTTAAAAATCAATTTCCTACTTTCCAAGACACAATTCCCTTTCCTTGAGTAAGTAGTTTCTCTTACAGTTTATTGATTTCATGGCGGTTATATTCAGTTTCTATTGCATTCTTTAGAATATATCAAGGACTTATCCCTTTGTCTTCCATCACTTTCTTTCTTAAGTAGGAATCATTGGGATTTTAGTGAAGATAAGAGAGTCCTTATGGAGAACAGCAAGTAGGAAGCCTAGCTGGGCCCCACAAAGTGAGAACACTACTCTGGTAAAATATTTTATGTTTTTTAAGAAGAAGAAATCTCCACATAAATCTCTATAAACTCAACCTGGAACATGAAGCAGAGAAAGAGCTTTGAAAATGGGCTTTAATCCCAGGCAGAACCAAGAGTGAGTGTATACCGTGATTGATTCTGAAATTGTCCTGCTGAAATGCAAACTCAGCAGTGAAGTGGATACTGCCTGTATGGAGGGTTCTTTGCCAGATTACCTCCAGGGTCCAGAAGAAGAATGCCATGAACAAAGTGATGTTAAGTTTGTTGCAAAGGCAGCGGTTCACAAGGGCTTCTGAGTAACACAGGGCCTTTTATTCTCTAGATTTCTAGCTTCCTTGTTTCCTGGAATACTTGGCCCTCAATGATAGGAGCAGTGTCTGAGCATTAACCTCCATGTTCATCATGGAGGAACCGAGTACTACCCAGGAATCTTTTGCTGTGTACTTTAGGCTCTTATTAAACTTCATTTCTCCTTTGTGGGCTACTTTCTGCTTATGTCTTTATTTCTATCTTACTACCTAATTCATACTTGGAGTTGGAAAATAACAATCATAGCTAGCAGCATATAAGTCATTAATCTGGTAATAAAAGATAACACAAAATAGTAAAAGAATGCAAAACAAGCAGGTATCTCAAAATAGAGTGTAAAAATATGTATGAGAGAGGGAGGGAAATGGGGACGTTGATGGTGGGAATATACACTGGTGAATGGATGCACTTTGGACATTGTCTAGCTGAAACTCAAGCATAAACACTTTGTAAACTATGGTTAATGGTTATTCAACTAAAGAGTTAAGTTTATTAAAAGAATAATAAAAAAAAATTTGTGTGTACACATTGATTTGTCTGTCAAGTTTTAACTGAGATCCCGACCTTTGTGACTTCCAGCTTATGGATGAAAATGTGTGAGATTGAAGGAGGTAAAGAGCATTCATGTCACATAGATCAATCAGAGGATAACCTGTGAATTCCAGTGTGCATTTGCCCTTCACAGTCTCCTTGGCAGGTCCCAAAAGTCTTCACAACTCTTGTTATTTTGGGGGGGATCACACCCAGCAGCACTTAGGTGTTACTCCTGGCGCTATGCTCAGCAATTGCTCCTAGCATGCTCAAGGGGACCATATGGGATCCTGGAACTCAAACCACCATCCTTCTGCATGAGAGGCAAACACCCTACCTCCATTCTATCTCTCTGGTAGCACGTCACAACTCTTGATCTGTTGACTTGTCTTGGAATTCTCTACTGGGACTCAATGGCCAATCCAGGTTGTGACTGTTTGACTTATAATTAATCCAATGGGGGAAGAAATCTAAGGGAAATTTATAAATAAAATCCAATATATTCTTTTGGAAAGCTTAGGGGAAATATTGAAGACATTTTTAAAATTAATTTACTTAAACACTGTGGTTACAAAGTTGCTCATAATACAATTCTTTTTAAATCCAAAGCTGTTCGTGATTGAGTTTCAATCATAAAATAGATGTTTCACTCAGGCACATTTCCCCACCAATGTCCTCAATTTTCCTCCTGACCTCCCCTCTCCCTGTTTCTGGGTCAGAAATTTTCCTTCTCTCTCTCTCTCTCTCTCTCTCTCTCTCTCTCTCTCTCTCTCTCTCTCTCTCACTTTCCTTATTCCCCTTTTCTTTTTTCTTTTCTTTTTTTTGTTTGTTTTTTTGTTTGTTTTTGGGTCACACCCAGCAGCACTCAGGGGTTAGTCCTGACTCTAAGCTCAGAAATCACTCCTGGCAGCCTCGGGGGACCAAATGGGATGCTGGGATTCGAACCACCATCCCTCTGCATGCAAGGCAAACACCCTACCTCCATGATATCTCTCTTATTCCCCTTTTAGATACTGTGGTTTAAAATATTGTTACTGAAGGGTTATCATAATATCACTTTATCTCCTTTCAGCACCAAATTCTTGTTCAAAGTGATCATTTTCAACTCTAATTATCACAGTTGTCCCTTCTCTGCCCTAACCGCACTCTTCTACTATTTGTGTCAAGCTTCCTACCATGGACTGGTTCCTTTGCCCTCATCTCTATTACGAAAACATTTTTTTAAAGTCTTAAAAGTTAGATGAAGTTGATGTGTATGAAACAATACTTTGGGCTTGGGATTGGTGAGGAAGATTTTTATGTGCTTCCCAGAATATGCAAAAACATACTCAATATCTCTAACCCTCGATTTCAACATGCCTTTTATTTCTACTTTTTGCCTGAGAGGTAGTGAGTGGGAAGTATTGTCATTGCTATGATGGGAGAGATGATCACAGGAGTCTCTTCTCCTTGATCTCAGGTATGATAGACTTCAAATAAAAATTGATTATAGGGACCTTCCTTTACTTAATAGCTTCTAACTTGAACTGTCAATGAGATTGGTAAATTCTCAATTACTTTACCTCTTTCTAGTTTGTAGCAATTATCTTTTTTTTTTTTTTTTTGGTTTTTGGGCCACACCCAGTGACACTCAGGGGTTACTCCTGGCTATGCGCTCAGAAGTCGCTCCTGGCTTGGGGGACCATATGGGAAACCGGGGGATCAAACCATGGTCCGTCCTAGGCTAGCGCAGACAAGGCAGGCACCTTACCTCCAGCGCCACCGCCCGGCCCCCTGTGGCAATTATCTTATAAAGACAAATTATATCCCTGAAGTCTCTTCTTTGACTACTCAGAATGTAGTACAATCCATGCATTTGAACTTTTACTGGTTTCTCAATTTTTGCATTACATGATGTCGTCCCATTACAGCTGTCATAGCATGTTTGGTAGAAATTATTATTATTATTTCCCCAGCATAGTTTTTTCCAGTATAGAAGATACTACTACCCTACAGGGACTGCTGGAATTATTGCAAAGCAGTAGTAGTCTCAGGTGTAAAAGAAATGTTTTCTCTTTGCACTATTAATGAAGATATGTTTGGAGAGAGATGTACTGAATACTTTTTTCAATAAAGAATGGTCAAATGGGTTGGGAATATTTGCCCCAATGAAGCTTCTATGAATGTTATTATCAGCAAACAAAATAACTTAAAACCAAACAAACTTGGTTAATAGACAACATTTTTTTTTTTTTTTTTGGTTTTTGGGCCACACCCAGTGACGCTCAGGGGTTACTCCTGGCTATGCGCTCAGAAGTCGCTCCTGGCAGGCACGGGGGACCATATGGGAACCGGGGGATCAAACCGTGGTCCGTCCTAGGCTAGCGAGGCAAGGCAGCAGGCACCTTACCTCCAGTGCCACCTCCCGGCTCCCAATAGACAACATTTCTTATCACTTTCTACCTATCAAAGAATCTTAGGAAGAGATGCATATATAAGGTTGAATAAAAAATATGAACTCCTGATCTTTAATTACTCATAGCCTAGAGAGAAAAAAGAGAACAGAGAAATCCACAGATACAACTCAATGCACCCACACATGAGATGAATTTCTATTAGGATGCTGAGTGAAACAGGAGTTGATTCTTCTGAGGATGTTGGAAAGAGGAGCAGAGGAAATAGTAAACTTGACTTCATCTTCTATTTATATAAAGGATATGTTGACTGCTTGGTTTGAAAGGTTTGAAAGATCATTCCAATGGATATGGAATGGTTTCCTGGATATGATGAGAGGAATGCAGATGGAAATGCAGAGGGAAAGTAGATGGTCCCAATGGAGTCCTTTTGGTGCTGGAGAGATAGTACAAGGGTTAAGGCCACCTGGTAGATGATAGACCCGGTTAGAATCTCCAACACCACATATCATCCCTTGTGCAACCCTGGGGTGATCTCTCTTTGTTCTGATCACTGAGAAAAAAAGTAGGGCCTGAACACCATTGGGTGTGGTTCTAGAACATAATAAAACAAAGCAACCCCATGTGGTCCTGTGACCATGAGCCTTTGTAATGTTGAAAAACTTACACATTGTTGGGTCAGCTGTCAGACTACAGTGGAGACCCCTAAATTGAGAACCAACCCATTGGCATAGAAGTCTGACTTTGTCCTTAGCAAGAAAGAATCATTTGAGACCTGTATATCACCTAGCTTGTCTTCCAAATAGGGCAATTGCTACAGCTCCAAAGTCCTAGTAGATAAATTGAAGCTACTATTGCATCCAGACAGACAGCACTAGGAAAAAATAAATGAGTTTTGTTTGCCTCCCAAACTTGAAGACACATTGATTTTCTTATCCTAGTTATAGTCAAGTCAAATTATAAACAGAACTGAATTTATATGGTGTAATCAGGCCGGAGACTTGAACGATAGGCTGATGGTCTGCAAATCCCCACAGGAACATAAAGTAAATGAAGAATGGGACGATACCTCCTCAAAGCTGGGAAGAGAAGGAATAATGGGCTTCAGACAAAGGATAGGGGCTATTTTTTCAGGCTAGACTTAAAAGCTCTTCTAATCTCCGGGAGCATCTGGGCTGAATTGCAGACTCCCAGGAGAGGTAGGGAAAGGGTTTCTTGGAGCAACTCAAGGCAGGCAAAGGAGCTATTGAACTGTTAGAGTTCAATGGACGAGTTAAAGGAGGGGCAGAGGGAGGAAGAAAAGGAGGAGTAACAAGTAGACACTGGCAATGAACTGTGTCCCAATTACTAGTGATCTCTGAACTCAAGAATTCTTCATGGTCTTTTGGGGAAGTACCACTGACTTTGCACCTTTTTTTTGCATGTCTGGCACCATTGCACTCATCCTTCACACTCCAGAAAGCTCTGAGATGGAAAAGGAAAACTAATTCATATAGATTGAACACCCACAAATAATGCCGGATGTACTGCATTGCATTTTAACCAATTAAAAGCTCACTAAGATCTTAGGGCAGCCCTTCTAAGTTACTATGATGTAATTATTAGATTCTCTCTCCCTTGGTGTAAAATGAAGAACAAAATTCCTAGAGGACACATAAATAACACAGTGGGAAGGATAGAGTCAACCTTGGACTTGGAATTCTCCAACTGGGGTCCAAAGATCCTGTCCCGTCTTCCTGGTAATCTCCTACACAGTTATTGTCAACTAGTTCCCAGCAGAATTTCCATCTCATTGGGCTATTGCTTATAATCATCTGGAAGAATTTCCTTAATGAAAGTCAGTGCTTGCAGGTGGTAGACAGACAGCTGACACATGAGGAGTGGACAGACTTCCATTTTTCTTTCTTTCTTCAGCTAAGACTCTGAATTGGATCCAGCTGTTTTTTGATTCACAGGTCCAAAGACCCCAATATCCTGCTTTTTGTTTTCCTGGAAATCATTGGCTATTGTTAGCCAGGAAGGCCATATTGGAACCCTCTTAAAGAACTCAAAAAGGTGGTCAGTGGGCACCTGGGAGCAAGGTCACAAAAGAGTTGAGTCAATGGTATTTCAAGATGAAGTCTTGGTTTAAGGTCTAGCTATAGTCCTGTCTGGATTCTAACAGGGAATGATCCTTAGAGGAACTTTAAGTTTTTATTATTCATCCTTTGTTAGGGACAAATTATAAGCATCTAAGAACTATGTTTATCCTTTATTAAACCAAACTTATATGCTTGCTCTTGTCATTAACTGCTTATAAACACCACTACCATTTTGTCAGAAATTTTTTGGAGGGGAAGGGGATTTATCACCATACCAAATGATACTCAGGAGCTGATCTTGGCTCTGCACTCAAGTGTTATATCTGATAATGCTTGGGGACCCTATGCAGTACAAGGGAATTAAGCTAGCAGTTAACTGTATGCAAGGGAAGCACCTTAAACTTACCTCCTGCACCCTCTCCCTAACCACATTTCAATGATAATGTTTTAAATCTCTAGTATTTACTGGGTTCTTATGCTTGTGTGCTAAACCCTTAAGTGAAAGTGAAGACCTTCTGGCATGGTAAAAACAAACTAATTTCTTCTGTTAGAGGCAAGGAAATTTACTCAATCTTTCCAATCTACCACCATTAGGCAGTAGAAACGTCAATATCTACACCATAATGAGAGTAGAACTATTTGTTGAGTGTCTTGTGCCTAAAGGCTAGAAATTAGTGTCATTATAACTTACAGAAAAAGGAGAGGAAATGAACACAGTTGCTGGGATGACTGAGAAATTTATGTCTTGAGGTATAACTCCATTGCCTCTTGAACTGCTTGGTCTGTCTGTCTGTCTGTCTGTCTGTCTGTCTGTCTGTCTGTCACTCTCAGTTCTTGTGCTGTTTTCATGGTTTAGAGATCACTTCTGGTGGGACTCAGGAGACTAGATGTGGTGCCAGTGATTGAATATTGGTTGGCAAAGCAAATTCCTTACCAGCTGTACTATCTCTCCTGCCCTGGTCTCTTTTGATCTGGATTTGTGGCTAGAGGAGGTTAACCACTTGGCATGGGACCACAGGGAAAACTCATCCAGAAATGGGGTTCTGAAATGTCTTATTAAAAATTTCAGGGAGGGGCCGGCGAAGTGGCGCTAGAGGTTAGCTGTCTGCCTTGCAAGGGCTAGCCAAGGAAGAACCACGGTTCTATCCCCCTGCGTCCCATATGTTTCCACCCAAGCCAGGGGGCAATTTCTGAGTGCTTAGCCAGGAGTAACCTCTGAGCATCAAACAGGTGTGGCCCCAAAACAAACAAACAAACAAAAAATTCAGGGAGACAACCAGGCATGAATTTTACATATATGAATACATCTGATCAGATTAAAAGTCCCTTACCAATGAACTTGGGACCCAATTGAGATTTTCAACTTCAAAATGTCAGTTGCAATAGAGGGTTGTGGTGGAAATCACCCCCCCCCTCATTTTTTTTTAAGAACTCAAGGCTTCATTCCCAGAGGAATAATGAGTGTCAGCCCACTGGCGCCCAAAGAGCTAATACAATGGGCAGATGTCCGAACTCCATTGGCCCTGTCCCAGATACAAAATATAGAACATTGGCCAACTTCTACTTAAAAAAAAAGTCTGAAGCCATGGCATTGCCTTGGCCAGCCAAAAATGCATTTTGAGACCACAGTTATAAACAATAGCCTCACTTCATAAAGAAAGAAATATTGGGGGAGGCGGGAAACAAGAAGGAATAATGTGAGCTGATGCTTTCAATGAAGTTTGAGGAAAACTACTCAGACTTTGCCTTTCTAGATGATTGACTTCCTTAGTTTAGTGGAATTCTAGGACTAACTTTCTTCAAAGTTGGGGCTCCATGTATATTAATGGGTCGCAAGTAAGCATAGTGAGGCCTTACATGCTCCCTGCTAATTGGGGAATAGTTGACCTCATGAATCTTTTCCAGTCTCACTGATCTTAAAAGAAGTCTTTCCAGAGGAGGAAACTCAAGATAGTTAGACTTGGGAAGTAGTTTTAGTTAGGTTTATTTATTTTTTATTTTTTATGGTCACAGGTTATTTTTGCTTCCTTGAAAATCGCCTTATATTCAAAGATTCAGATGCCACCAAAGATGGCATTTTATAGTCTCTAAAATGGATGCAGATTTCATGTGGGAGAAGCATGTTTTATAGTTCCTAGAATTTTGCCTGTCTGTGTATTTTATGTCCTACTTTCATATAGATAGTCTTTCGTTAAGGTAAATAGAGCAGGTATTGGTTTTCCTCTTTTACAGGCAACTGAGTTTATAAGTGATTTGTCATGGTGCAGAACCAATCACAAAGAATGGGAAGGCTCAGGGCCATTCTTATGACTTTGGCTCCTCCCTGCTTTTTCTCTAACAAGCTCCTTTTAGTCTGTAGATGCCACTTTTAGTTTCCTCCTACTCATTCTAGTCTTACATTCAGCTCTGACCAGGACATCTTTATAAAATGAACAAGAGTGGAATCAAGACAAAAAGATATCTCTTTATTAAACCTGGAATCAAGGAATCCTTCTTTTCTTTCTTGAACATGTTTAACTTTAGGCACAAACTATTTGTCCTAAAGACATAATTTACCCTTGACCTTAAGAGGAGATGGGAGAGAAGAAATGTCTTCTAAAGTCACACAGCAGGTTTTTCCCATTGAATAGAGCTCTGTCAAACACAATAAGACTAAGTAAAGAGAAAATGTAGATGCTTTTGGATAGGTTTGCTCCCCAAACCATAAAAAATATTAAAAAACTGCATTGGTCTTTAAAGGGCGCTTCTCATTGAATATCTATAGACAGTCCTCTTGAGGCATAATTCTGAAATCTAAGAAGACTTTTGCTTAATTAGAGGAAAATAAACAGAACTCCCCCCCCCACCCACATGTGCATGCTTTTGCACACACACACACACACACACACACACATATACACACACAACTTCCAGAAGAAACCATGCAAAGTCTGAGCATTAAACCCTCTCTGATTTGGAACGAGTTCCCCACTTGGCAAAAGCAACACTCACCCATCCCTGCTGGAAATCTCTCAAGAGAGTTGGTTCCAGCTTTCCAAAAACTTGCCGTCCAAATATGTTTGGCTTCACATCTGAACCTTTGTGTAATATTTGACATCTATTAGAAATCACCAAGTCGGCTTCAGAAACCTAAAATTCAATGCTGAACTTCACTGGCAGGAAGTCACTGATACCACCACCATCTCACTTAAGCCAGAGCTGAGAAGTCACATGAGGACCTAGTCACAATTTTGGCAAGGGGCTAGGTCATCTCTGGAGATGCTAATGAGGAGGAAGGCTTGAGGATCTTAATTCTTTTCAAATCCATTGTGTACTGGAGTTCAAGGTCTCAGAACAAGAGCTTCTGAAACTAGCCTAAGAATACTTGAGTGAAATGCAAGTTCTTTCAAAAGAAAAAAAGGAAAAGTGACAGTTCCCCCCCCCCCCCCCATGGATTGGAGCCCCTCAGAGTTAGTCACAGAATACAAAAATTACTACATTGCCTTCGTCAAGAGATTGGCAGCCCGGAGTCTGTGGGAAACCTGGCTACATTTGCTCCAAAGACAGAAAAGCACTTACAGATCAGATAAGATATTAATCCAATTTGGAAGTCTCTAGAGAACAGAGAGGAAATGGCCAATTAGATCTGACCTTGTAAGCTCCGAAGACCCTCCTAGTAGCCTATGGACTTTCCTGGTTTGGTTGCTTGTTTCTTTGAAGGATGCTTTCGTGTCCAAAGCTGCCTACTACGTTCTGTCTGTTGGAAGCTTTGTGGGTTTGGTAACCTTGCAAATTGTTTGGGAATGTCAAATGCTTGTGGATATGCTGTCTAAGAAGCAACATATGGTACATTCATTGGAGGCGAGAGGAAGTAGCAGGGAGAAATATCATGGCCCTGGCCCAACTGTTCTGTCACTTAAACAACAGTGTGACCTTGAGATAAATTACTTAATTCCTTCGAGTCTCAAGTTCTTCCACAGTAAATGGTTATTATAATATCTTTTTCAGAGTGCTGTGAAGACGAAATGAAATCATGTCTATGCCATCACTTAACATTGTGCCTCCCATAAGCACACGATCTAGAAAAATGTTACTTCAATCCATAAAAAAAATGTAAATTCTGCTTTACCTGCTACTCATTTATCCCTTCCACAATCCCATGTTATTTCTGGGATGAAACAACTTAAGTTTCTCTCTGGGACATTATTTCATGATGTTATAGGAAGTACTGAGCTCCCACCCTCCACCTTCAAGTGAAAGAAGAGGACTAAGTCCGAACATAAATTACATGTCATTCCTTCTCCTTTTTTATTGATTTTCTTGTTATATTGTCTGATTTTTAAATTACCTTGTCATGATTGTTTTCTTTTTCTTTCTTTCTTTCTTTCTTTCTTTCTTTCTTTCTTTCTTTCTTTCTTTCTTTCTTTCTTTCTTTCTTT
>PVKC010039207.1:0-12588 GCA_004027635.1 Crocidura indochinensis | reverse complement strand
AAGTTTAAAAAATAATTTAATTTTTATGATATAATTAACCTTAATTATTTCTTTACAGGTTCTATCATACCATACAATAACACTGGGGCTTAAGGTATTAACATGTGCATTTGGGGAAAACATAATTTTGTCTATGGCATCACTTTATTTCCACTGCCTAGCTAATGTTTCCGATCCTATCCTTTCTTAAGGTCTCATGTGAAGTTGATTTCATCATCATCCTTCCTAGTACTGATAATGATAATAAATCACATTATTTTATAAGTCACATTAATTTGGAAATGTGCAAATATGCAATTGGTTTGGAAAGAATCATTTTCCCTTGTCAAAATCCAACTTCAAAATCCAGCTTCAAAATGTAAAGCATTGGGGAGGAGCAATAGCACAGTGGTAGGGCGTTTGCCTTCCAAGCAGCTGATCCAGGTTGGACCTAGGTTTGATCCCAGGCAGCCCATAACTGTTGTGGACTAGGTTTACACAGTCATCAACAAAAGTAACTTTTAAAACCTAGTCCACAGCTTCTTAATTACAATGTTGCATTTTATTTTGTGATCATACTTTATTTCTTTATTAATGGATATCAAGCTTGATTTTATGACATTTCAAACTCTTGTGTGTACGTTTCCTTGTGTGCGTTAAATATATACATATAGGGGATTTCCTAAGAACTGAAAAAAATCACTGAATGAATTCACAGTTATTCTTTCCACTATAATAAATGAGCTTGGAAGTAAACATTACAGGACTATTAGGACAGTTAACTGATGCCAGTTTTTTCTAAGATAATTCCGTCTATCTGCTCTGTCATCCTTAGAGGACACAGTTTTATTCTCTTGTTTTCTGTATCATGGCACAAAATAGTTATAGCACCTCCAGATATGTTATGCTTTATCAGTTGTAAAATCTGATAAAGTAATCTAGTCATTCAATCTCTTTAGACATGTTTTGTAGAAACCCAACTCAAGTACCAGGGGCCAGAACAGGATGATATGCATCACTCCTCAGTCAATTACAAGAAAAACCCATGTTGTCCTGGGATTGTGGAGGAGTTTTGGTTACTTAACTCATTGTTTCTGTCATAATGCCCAAGATAAAAGTATTTCAACACTCCTGTATAGTTTTAAGTACCCCTTATGTTTAGATATTCCCCAGTAACTGAACAAATTTGTCAACTTAAAAAAAAAAGCTTCTAATTCACTGCTTTCTTCCAAAATCAACGAGTTATTATGAAGCTACTGTGTGCATTATGCATGATGCTAGGTCATTTACAAAACAGCAACTAGACAAACAAAGAGTAAAAATCAGCACTCTGGAGATTTAAACCGAGAAACTAAAGTACCTAGTCAGACCAACTTGTTGGATCTCTGTGAGTGATTCTGTGTAACTTTTTTCTTTGAGCCTCAGTTTTCTCCTCAGTGAGATGGGGATGAAAGAAGCACATATCTCCTAAAATGTTCTAATGATTAAAGAAGTTAATACCTAAGAATAACTAGTAGCATACTAGCAATGGGAGGATGAAACAATCAGTGTTTCTGTTTGCAATTAACAACACTATCTAGAAATTGTATACCATATTTTTTGAAATTAGAAAATATGCGCCCAGTTATTTATAATACTTAGAAAAACTCAATTTTTTCAAATGTATTGTTTAAAATTATGGAATATTTAATAGCTTAAGACATATGCTTGTGTTAAACCATAAAACATCTTAAAATTGGAACCATAAGTAATGAAGAAAAAATAATGAATTTAAGTAGTTTTATTTCAAATGATTATTTACTAAATTCATACATCTTATTTCTTTATAGGAACAGGTTCTCTCCATCATCCAAAAGTATTCCTACGAAGCCCAAATAAACCACAAGCCCAAATGATATAAAGCTGAGAAGTTATTACCACTTTATTCCTAGATCTAATGAAACCTACCAAATCAGATCAACTAGTCAGCTCATCTCATACAAAAAGCCTAAAATTACATTATGTATAATAAAAGTAATTATAGTATAGTAAGTACAAAGTCTATATAAATTAGTTCTGAGGAGATAGTTTGGTGGTGCCTTTGTTACTGCTCTAGTAGTTAGTGCCTCTAGAACAGCTACTTCAAAACCAAAGCTGAAACTCTGCATTTTTCACCTCTTGCCATATAATTGAAAATCCTTTTAGGACCTTTTTTCTAGTCTCCAAACAGAAAACATGTTTTTCAAACAAGTAAAGTGCTGTTAACACTTGTAAAGTAGTAAGTAACACTTTTACAAATACCTACTTTTCTTTTCTGCTTTTTTTTTGTCCCCCTATTCACAATACAGACCAGGCAAAGGACCTGGGTTGAGGTGTATATGGGGTGCATTTACTGTACCTCCTCTTTCTGTACAGTCAGTGTAAAGAACACAGCCTGTGATAAGCATTGGGAGGCCTTATCTTTTCTTTTCTTTTCTTTTTATGTTTTTTAGATATATAAACATAACCCTTCACCAGTGCAACATTCCCACTTGGGATATTGGTGATGGGAATGTTGCACCTGCTTTTCTTTATGTGTATTTTTCCCTATAGTCCCTGTTTCCAAAGGGAAGAATATGAACTTTGATTTTATTTTTTTAATGAGGTTTAACTGTAAGAATTAAGATATGATAAATATAAAGAAAATAGTTAAAATTATGAATAGTTTGTCATGGGGAAAAACTTGAGAAGCTAGGGTTATAAAATATAGAAAATAGAAAACCAAAAGAAAAATGTTATAGTTATCTTTTTCTTTCTTTTTTTTTTCTTTTTCTTTTTTTTTTTTGCTTTTTGAGTCACACCTGGTGATGCTCAGGGGTTACTCCTAGCTATACACTAAGAAATCACTCCTTGCTTGGGGGACCATATGGGAAGCTGGAGATTTGAACCGCAGCAGTTTGTTCTAGATTAGCGTGTGCAAGGCTAATGCCCTGCAGCTTGCACCATCGCACTGGCCCCATAGTAATTATTAATCTCAAAAAAAATTTATTTTAGGAAGGGCTTGGGAGCCACACTCTTTGTGCTCAGGTGTTACTTCTGGTAGTGTCTGGGGTACCATATATAGTTCTAGGATTCAAACTGGGGTCAGCTTCATAAAAGACATATGCCTTAACTCCTGTAATCTTTTTTTCTGTTCCAATTATTAATTTTGAATATTACCTTCACAGGATACCAATTGAAGTAAAATGATATTTAATGATATGTGGGACAATGTGGACATCCCATTTTGAAAGAATATACTAGTTAACGGTACTATTAGAACTTGTCCAGGTTTTCAAATTGACTACCTAAGAACATGTAGATGACTGTTACTTCATGCTGAGTGAAATGAGTCAGAAAGAAAGACAGATGTAGAATGATTGCACTAACATGTGGGACTGGGGAGAAAAAAACAACACCCCCTATAGTATGAGAATACTCAAAGACAATTGAAATGGGGCAGGAGTGATAGCACAGTGGGTAGGGCATTTGCTTACCTTGCATGCGGCCAACCCTGCATTGACCTGGGTGTGATCCCCAGCACCCCATATGGTCCCCAATCCTGCCAGAAGCAATTTCTAAGCACAGAGCCAGGAGTAACCCCTGAGCACAACCAAGTGTGTTCTCCCTCTAGAGCAAAACAAAGAAACAAACAAGCAAACAAACATAAGAGACAATAGAAATGATGGGTAAGAAGTGCAGTTAAGACTATAATACAGGTCAGAGAGAACACAGCGGCTAGGGCTTTGCACAAGGTCAACTCAAGTTAGATCCTAGACATCCATTGAAGTGATTCCCAGAGCCTTCGAGGAGCAATCTCAGAGAGCAGAGTCAGAAGTATCTCAAGTGCCTCCAGGTTTGCTCACCACCTCACCCCCAAGAAAGACTGTGACTTTAATCGTGGGAAATGACCATAATGAACAAGAACTGGGAATTGAAAGGAAGTAAAATGATATACATGATATATCTTCAGTAACAGTTTGCAAACCACAGTGCCTAAAAGGAAAAAGGATAAAGGGAGGAGAGACCAGAGAGGAGAGAGAGTGAGAGAGAGAATGAGAGAGAGTTAGAGAGAGAGAATGAGAGAGAGAGAGAGAGTGAGAGGGAGGGAGGGGGTCTACCATAGAGGCAGGTTAGGAAGAGAGGGGATAACCTGAAATGAACTGGGGAAACTGGTGGTGGGAAATGAATACCGGTGAAGAGATGGGTATTGAAACATTGTATGACGAAAACATTAAAAAAAAGAGAAGGGGCTAGAGCTGTGGTGCAAACGGTAAGGTGTTTGCCTTGCACACGCGAGTCAAGGATGAACCACGGTTTGATCCTCCAGGGTCCCATACGGTCCCCCAAGCCAGGAGCGATTTCTGAGTGTATAGCCAGGAGTAACACCTGAGTGTCAACAGGTATGCCCTCCTCCCAAAAAAGAGAGAGAGAGAGAAAGAAATGCTGTTATTTGACTGCAATTGATTTGTTTTCTTCAGGTTACTAAAACGTTGATCTTTAAGCATTTTCCTACATAAACCTTAAATAATGGGGCATGCTATTTAGTTCCCAAAGGTTACCTTTAACATATCTTTGCTAAGATTTCTAGCTAAGTAGCTATAATGCTAGATTTTGAGATTTACTGAATACCTGCTGGCTTTGACCTTGCCCTCAGAATTTCCTGATAGTTGGGAGACACAGATATGGCAGTCACTTGCAAAAACTATTAAACACTATAGTAGCCCAACAGATTTGCTTAATTCTTGCAGAGTAGCAAATACATGAAGGTCCAGTCCAGAAAGGCTTTCTGGAGGCAGTGAGGTCTATGCTGAAATTTGCTGGCTGACTAGAAAATTAGTAAAACTAGAGTCCCTGAGCAGGTTCTCAATTGGCAGTGAGAAAGTGTAAGAGACAGAAGACAGTAGGTTCTCTTATGGGGAAAGGGAATCTGGGAATTAACTGAATTGGAAAAATGCAATCTGAGCCACTCCCTTTATTGAGTGTAATGCATTCAGTTGCATAGTGTCTTCTTCATTATTTTTCTTGTTGTCTTAACAACCATGACATCATCACATTATTTTAAATTTTGTTCGGTTTCCAATTGGAAAATGAGATCTATTGGAACAGACTTCTCTTTTACTGAGTTATGTGTTGGATAAAAAATATCACACAGGAAAGGAGGAAGAAAGGGGGATAAAGGGTAAGGCAAGGTTCTAGAGGATAACTAATGGCAACCTGCCTCTTCTCATTTTGTAGTTCGTGTCAGATGGTCACTGGATTTGTGGTTGTGCAACAACTTTCCCATGCATTATTATGGTTGAGAGGTTGTTCTCCAGTGCTAACACGACTGACATTGCAAACTCTATAAACCCATCTGTAAAATGGGACAAGAACCTACACTTTTTCTTACAGATTCTCTGAGTTGAGTTAAAATGCTTGGAATTGTGCTTGTTTTATACAGTTAACATTGGTCATACCTAGTATATGTATATGTGTGTATATATATATATATAGTATGGAGAGGCATCATAATAATTTTGAATGTTTGAGCATTGTGTATTAAATCATTGAGCTCTTGTTTTACCTTGTTATCTCCATTATATTCTTAATTAACTTATAAATTAATTCCCCCTGTGGCATATTAAGAAACTGAGGCTTGGCTCTTCAAATATGACAAAGAACAATGGTAGTGTGAAAGATCTATCAAATTCAGTCTTGCGCTACCTTAAGAAAGATTAACACCTGATTTCTTTCTACTTAATTTTTTACATCTGTGTCAGTAATCTTTTTATAACTGTGTGTTAAGTCTAAAAATATGGTTGGTCCTTAAAAACATCCTAACAGTTATATTAATAAGCATGGCTTAGATGAGTATCAAATAATAGATTGCTATAATTCCAGAATAGTTAAAGGAAAAGCACTAGCTCAATTTATGTTCTAACTATTTCTAACCTTCAACAAATATTTCTGGAGCATAGAATGAGTGTGATTCTATGAGGGACACTGATTGCAATGGAACTCAAGAGAAATTTTATTCTCACTCTTCCCAGAAATTCTGCTGTAGAACAATTATCCAGAGTCAACAGGATACTTGTGATACTTATGATACTTACGAAACATCATAAACCTAAGAACTAAGAATACAGATGTGGATCTAACTTATTAGGGTTTAAAGTCCACTTTCTTTATCTCTATCTAGGTGAATGTAGCCCATTTTAGTTTCCCTAAATTCCATTTTCAAATGATGTAAAGTGGGAGTATATATTCTGACATCTCAAATTCCCTCTTATGAATTTCATTCAAGTACTGGGCACTACATAAGTACTATAATATGTTACATATGGCCAATATACAGCAGTTACTTGTATTCTTCAATCCTAGACTTCAACATATTATGCTTTGTTTGTTTGAAAGACTACCTTACTTCTCCAGCAGTTTTTGGGCTGATGAAAAAGAAGTGGAAATGGGGAGGCAAAGAGTTGTTTACAGGTTTCAGAAGGAAAGCAGTGGGCTGAGTTTGGGTTGCAGTTCTTGTAGCTTCCTGTATACAATGGTATCTTGGTCCCTTCCCAAGTTTTAATGGAGCTTGAAAATTTGCAGGGAGAATGCTAGTGTTGGGAGGTGAGAGAAGATGGCTTCTTGGATGAAGAGTAGGGTGGTCTTGTCTCTTCTTCCAGACATGATTAACAATGACTTAATTCCAGAAATATTGTCAGCAAGTAAAATAAATAGACTAATCACTGTGGGCAAATTTTATGTTAATGTATTTAGGCATTGTTTCCAGTCTGACCCTAAAATATACGTTTAATCAATCTGAATGGATGACTCATCCTGCCCTTAATTAATCTTTTTGGACATTTATAGAAAAAATGCAAAGTCTTTACAAAGACCTTATAAATGTGTTTAAGTTTAGTATAGTTTTTTATTTATGTGCATAGCAAAAGCAGCCATTACATCTAAATGATGGCTTATTTAGAATGTTCTCAGACCTTCAAAATGTTTTATTTCTACCCTTGGGGAGGGAACAGTGAGTTGAAAGAAAACACATGATGACCATTTTCCATGGCAGGAGCTGGCTAATAGCATATGTGTTTGTTTGGATTTTATCGCATTGCAAGTGGAGATTGGGAGAAAGAAATGGGGCCTTCACTCTTCTGGGAGGCCTCCATTAAGAAGTGGTGTCACATTCAGAGATTCATCTCCACTGGGTTGACCCTGGGCTCATTCTCCTTTGCCCCAGAAACCATCAGTATCACAAAGACATTTCCTGGGGGCCTTGAGGCTAGCCGTCACTTGTTTTCATGTGCTTTTGTTATATTAGACATTGTTGGTGGTGAGCCATCTGTTGGCACTCTGGTTCTATTTGCTATAGAGATTTGACCTCAACTGGAGTCAACTTTTAGGACACCAGGTCACACGTGTGTGTGTGTGGGGGGGAGGGTATATGAGAATGTGTTTATTGCAAAGAATAGCAGTATCCATCTTTATATTTTTGGCAAGAAAATAAAATGAATTTAATACAACTACTAAGGGATAATCACAATGGGAGTACATAACAATTATCAATAATAGTAGATTTTTAGTTAAAAACACTTGAAATATATTGGGAACAAACTACTATAAAACAGTTTTTAAAAAAGATTTGTAACTTTGGAATACATGATTATTCTATTATATATATTATTGATTATTAATCATTATTATATAAATATACAATCTACATAACATATAAATATTGAAATATACAATATTGCATATTATAATTATATTATTTATGCTGAGCATAGATGTTATGTCAAGAACTGTGCTAAGTATTGAAAGTATGTATTATAGACTTGTATAAATTTAGAATGAATTAGGGTTTCATGGACTGATAAACATATTGAGGAAAGATATTGAGGAAACAGAATTAAGAACTAGATTGTATTTAGTGTACCCACAAGAGAGTAGGCAAGGAATAGTTTGATATGTGGTCAGTGATGTAGGTCAGTGTCTCTAGAATTACAATAAGGTATTTGGAATAGGTTCCAACAGTGGTGGGAAGCCATTGAAGGGTTTTAAACAGAGACTAAAAGGATCCAACTTGTTTTCAAAGCCATCGTTTTGTAGTTTTGTAGAGCTGTCCTACTGAAAGCTCAATGCTAGGTGGATCAACATCATGAGCATTATTTGAGAGTCTAGTCAGTTTTGAAGTATATCTGCTTTTATAGAAAGATCCTCAGTTAGAAACATGCTCTTATAGAGACTGGAATAAACAAGGAGGAATTGTTGTCCCTCTATATTCAGGCAAAGAAAGTCCAAGCTTGCTTTCAAATTTCATCTCTTACATGATCCCCTGAGTCCTGCCAGGAATAATTCTTGAATAAAATTTGGAGTAAAAACTGAGCACTGCCAGATGTGACCCCCCAAACAAAATTTATAAAGGTGCAAGATTTCTTTTAAAATTATATTAGTGACTGGTGGTGGTGGAACATTTCCCCCCCGTTTGGAATACCCATGTGGGGGACCTAACAGTATTAAAGCACTCTTAGAACATATTTCACTGGATCTTCTCAGAAAATGTACTTTGCCAGCGCTCTGGATGCAATAAACAGTGCTTAAAACTGAAGTTTTCTAATGCCAGAATGTAAAATGTGTAGATGAGGAGCTTAGGATCAATATTTGTACATCATATAAATTGGCCCTTTGTTCTTCTTGGATGTGACATGAAATAGTTGTGTTGCTACAATATACTGGGAATTAACTAACTGGGGAAGAGCAGTGGTTGTGTTAGGAATAGTGACAGCTGAGATTTTAACCAGGTAACACTATGTAAGCTTGATCTGTAATTAAATTTTTTTCATTTTTCAAAAAAAAAAAACAAACCAAATTTGACCTCTTATAGAACTGTTTTATATTAACTGTTATTTCATTTAATTACTTGCTTCTCTAGTTCTCAGATAACTCTCATGCTTGCCTTTTACCTAGTCACTTGACTATTATTTAATTTTTTTTCTTTGTTTTATTTGGACCAGACCCAGTGATGCACAGGAGTTACTCCTGACTATGAACTCAGAAATTACTCCTGGCTTGGGGGGCGGTCATATGGGACACTAGGGGTTCAACTGAGGTTCATCCTGGCTCAGCAGCATGCAAAGCAAACACCCTACTGCTGTGCTATTGCTCTGGCCCCTATTTTGTTTCTTTTGTTGTTATTTCTCTTATCAATGGACTCATTAACTAACAGTCCCCTAGATGTCTTAATTGAAAGACAATTGAATGCCAGCAGAGGATGATATAAAATTGACATTTGTATTTATAGTTTAGTCATTACTGTTATCCCAGAATTATTGAATGTTATTGACATTATTTAGTATCAAGTTTGCCTTAACTAAGAAAACTTATAACAATATCTTAGGAAAAATATTTATCATCTAATCATCTCAAAATCTGGAGGGTAGACTTTATGAATCTTCTCTTCTATAAAGACTCAGACTTTTTCTGTCATGTCATATTCCATAGTATATTGCTTCAAACCCTAAGCAATCTCATTGTCTAACATGGTGGATTTACCTCAAAACAACAAATTAAAATTTCAGTTGTTTGAAATTAAAAAAGATGGAGCAGAAGAAACAGTAGCAGAATTTTTAAGAAAGGTCCTAGTGCTTCCAGATAATATTTTTATTTACAAAGAATTGGCTGGAAGTTAGATATAATGACCCTAACTCTAACAAATAGAAGTGTTAGTGTGAATATTCAGATAGTAACCAACTAAAAATTAGCAATTTAAAATTTAAAGGAGGAAAGCAAGTATTAGGGAACAATTAGCAGTTCTTAACACAGCCTGTTTTAGGGAATGTGATCTGACATATTTCAATATGTAATGGTACCTCCCCACTCAACTTAATCTAATCTGAATATTTTGCCCCATGTTCTCATTATGGTATCTTATAATTATTTTCACTTTTCCTTTTCAAAGAAAAAGATTTAGCAAGAACAAATTTCTTCATTTAGAGTTGAAATGCAAAGATAAACCTTACCCAATTGAAGTAGGATGAAAGAAAATATTCAGGATAGAGGCAAAAAAAATCTCTATTAACATTCATATCTTTTCTTGAGCTGGGAATTTTTGCAGCAAAAAAATTAAAGGTAATTCTTTAATTAAAATTAAAATTAAAGGTAATTCTCTTAAAGTGTTCTTGATTCAGAATTGTTTTTGTTTTTGTTTTTGGTTTTTGGGCCATACCCAGTGGCACTCAGGGTTTGCTCCTGGCAATACGCTCAGAAATCTCTCCTGGCTTGGGAGACTATATAGTACACCGGGGATCCAACTGTGGTCCATCTTTGGTTAGCACGTGGAACGCAAATGCCCTACCACTTGTGCCACTGGTCTGGCCCTGTTTCAGCAATTCTTTATACCCTCCTTACTACCATGGGAATGGAAAAGAGTAAAAAGACTTGAGCTTTCAAGGTACATATTCATTTAAGAATTTAGATCTAGACAGGATATATTTAAAATGTTTTGGTGTACTAGTCCTTTGCCAGAGCTGAAAAATAGTATTTCTAATTATACACTGGTTACTTTTGAACAGTAAGTGATGATCCAAGAACATATGCTATTTATTGGACAGAATATATCATCAATTGAAGGACCATTTGAAAACTAAAATTACATTGCATGTAATTTTTTTAGCATAGAGCCTGGTTTATTATAAGTGTTCAAAAAAAGTTGACTTTTTCCCAAATTATTTTTTATCCCAGATTATAGATTACAAAATAAATCATTCTTCCCTCCCCATCTTCCTGCAAAGGGACTTCTTAAAAGTTTCTTGAATAGTATTTATAGTGTTATTTATTCCTCCATGCAATATTAAAAACATATTTGACTCTATGTGCCAGATCCCTGTAGAAGGTAGGAAGTAAACCAAGATGAATAAAATAGTGCCTATCTGTGAAGGAATACCCTGTTTAGTTCAAGAAAAAAGAGCATGTAACCAATAGGGGAAAAAAAAAAGAAAAGTAATTAAAATAAGAGAGGACCAGAGAAATAGTATTGTATATAAGACACAGCATTCAGTCTTGAAGCATCACTTATGGTCCCCTGAGCAGTTTCAGGGATCACACTTGAACACAGTACCAGGAATAATACCTGTTAACTCCCAAACACTGCACCCTACCCCAACAGAAACAAGAGAGGTACAATTGAGCATTTCAAGGCACTGAGCATTAAGCATTGAGACTTCCTATAGAGCTTTTTCATGAGGTAAAAAGAAATTTTGCATTAAATTATTTGATTCTAAGGCCTAACTTAGTTTCATATACATGAATATGTCAAGAAAAATGAAAAGTTGGCTAACAATTGAAGACAATAAATGAAAATAGTATCGGACAAAAATGTAATATTGCTATTGTTAGAGGACATAACATTGGATTGGTAAATTAGGTACAGCCTCTAGAGCTGTACTAGAGCCTCAGTGCAGATTTCTAGTTGGAAATTTTTTTTTGTTTTTCTCTTAGATAAGTTTCCACTCTTTATTCTCTAGGAGCCAAGGAAAGCCAATATCAAGTTTTGCATGAAAGTCTCTATTTTCGTTTTCCTATGCCTAAAAGCTAACTTGTCCTAGTTGGTCTGCACAATCATCATAGCCACAGCAGGAACCCTTGAATCTGCTAAGAAGATAGGATATTGTAAATCTTTTCTAAGAGGGTATAATTGAGAACTAGGAATTTGATCCGTCTTGCTATGAATCTCATCACATATACACTTTTCAACTGGTAGTTTACCTTTAAGTCTTAGAAATAAAGATAAAAAATTTCAATATGGTTTAGTCTATGTGATCTATTCTTCACTTATCTTTTAAGCCATGGTTACTTCAATACCAGTGAATGATTCCTTATAAGTGATTATGAGGTCTCAATACAGATTGTAGATTGACGAACCATTAAAGAAAATACAAGTTGTCTATAGATAACTCATGACAATATATTCTAAGGAGGGAGAAACCCTGTATCTCCTAGGCAAAGGGGATTCCTTTCTCAAATGACCCCAATTTTTACTGTGCCTATGCAGAAGGAAAAAAAAAGGGGGGGGGAAGAACTGAGAGATAATATGGAGGTAAGGCGTATGCCTTTCACGCAGAAGTTTATCGCTTTGAATACCGGTGTTCCATTTGATCCCCTGGTATGCCGGGAGCGATTTCTGAGCATGGAGCCGGGAGTGACCCCCTGAGCACTGTTAGGTGGGACCCCCCCCAAAATAAAAGGAAAAAAAAGGAGACAAGAAACACAAAATAATCCCTTTTTTTTCCGCTTATTACTACTTCTCTTATTATTACTCTTCTCTTATCTAGTGTAGATATTCCTTATCTTGGTGTAGATATTTAAGTAGTTGTTCACTTTTTTGTTCATATATTTAGTTTTTCTGTCTTCTCTTCTTCCTTTTTGGGCTCTGTCATGTTTTTTATCTCAAGACCATGGCAACTATGTGGTGCATATCTATATTGCTGTAATGCTCACTGGATATCTTATTTGATACGTCTATGTGAAATGTTGTGGTGATTCACCTTCTTTTTTCCCTTTTGTCTCTCAAACCAAGGATGAGAGCCTCTAAAAGGACTCTGCCCATTATTGGCGTAGTTAATTCCCCCCCCC
>PVKC010039206.1:0-12589 GCA_004027635.1 Crocidura indochinensis | reverse complement strand
TCTTTCAGCTGCTTAACCATGGTGTTAGCCTCATACCATCTAAGGTCGCTGTTCAGAATAGTCCCCGACAGAGCATTATGAACAACTTTGAAGCTCAACTGAGTCAGAGTGTTGCCTTATTTTAGGTTAAGACTGTCATCTAAATAAGGCACAAGAGAAGCTGGTGTTTTAAGCCATCAGGACAAGATGAAAATAGCTCCCCAGCCTCTTTCCCTCACTTTTCCACCTCCAACACCTGACACAGAAGTCACTGGGCCTGTAGCCAAGGAGCCATAATTCAAACTGCGGTGAAGGGATTGCCTGCCAAGAAGGCTCCTCTGTTAGTTTTGGATTAACAAGTGAGAACCAGTCTTTTGCTGCTGGGCTCCAACGTGACCCCAAATGTCTGAGACATGAAAGAAGATGTGTGTGAAGAGCTCTGATTATCAGCCATACAAAGCCACTGGTTAACCAACTGGATGAGTTGCCATAAGGTCCACCTGGTTCTGGATGCCAAGCAAAAGGAGCTGCAGCACAGCCCTGAGAGAGATTTAGAGACTCATTGCTAAGGTCAGGCTGAAAAAAAGTGACCTGGGAAGAAGGAATTGCAGGTAGAGAGTGATTCTTCTGCTCAAGTGTCATTAAACTGTGAATGTTTGAGAACAGAACACATCTGTTCCACTCATTGTCTCACCTCCCACTTGAGCACTACCTGGAGTTGTAAAGAGTCATTAAATAGCTAAGTTAGTGAGTGGATCCAGTCTCTCCTCTTTGGATTCCTGGAGTCAGTGTGCTTTTAGACATTTGAACATAACTTTTATTGAATAAATTTAGTTTTTCTATCTCTAAAAGGGTCAAACTAATCCTTTTCATTTCTCCAAGAGCTATTTCAAGGAATTGAGAACATGCTCTGTACATGGAAAGCCTCTAATAAACATAAAGACTTATGGTACTACAGATAGGAAACTCTTCTCCTTAGACCTCTGTGTTAAGACTTCCAGAACTGTTAGAACAGAAAGTATGGAGATGTGAGCTGTTTTTTCAATTGTGAAGAATTGTGTTTGAAAATTATAAAGATTGGGGCCCGGGAGATAGCATGGAGGTAAGGCGTTTGCCTTTCATGCAAAAGGTCATCAGTTTGAATCCCGGTGCCCCATATGGTCCCCCGTGCCTGCCAGGAGCAATTTCTGAGCATGGAGCCAGGAGTAACCCCTGAGCACTGCCGGGTGTGACCCAAAAACCAAAAAAAAAAAAATTATAAAGATTATCACAACTTCTGCTTTCAGTTTTGACATTGGATTGTACCCCCAATCCCATGGGAAGACATTGGATCAGTATCCACCTAACAGACACTGACTAGCATTACAGAGAGCTAACTAGGAACTTAGAATACCACACTTACACAGTTCAGAAATAGAAATTCTCTACCTTTGAATAGAACTGAACTGGCCACTGTCTCTAAAAATAAACTCAGTGTATTGTATTATAATGAAGGGCTTAGAAAATCCAGGGATATAAGCATTAGCTACTGTTTTGTGACTGTCTTTCCAAAGAGCAGTTATTGAGCCAGGAGCTGAACCGACTTAATTTCATTTACTTATTTCTTTAGCACCATGAGGATACTTTTTATGAATTCCATAGATGAAAAAAAATCAAAGCCCAGAGACATTAAATAACTTTCCATCAAATCACCAGTGAACACCTTGATCTCTTCAGCAGCAAGAAGAATGCCTAAAACCCTCTGAGAACAAGGCCCTGATTTGTTACAAATATTTCTTTCCTCCTTTTCTACCTGAAGGCAAAGACCTGGCAGGGCTGTTAAACCACAGTGCAGGTCTTATTTCACCTAAATCAAATCCGATCAATGAAACAAGTGATCCACTATTGAAGCAAACTGCGATGACAGTGGTTTAGAATGGTTTCAAACAAACACAGAGAAACTAAGTTTTCGCAACCATTGCTGTATATTTTAAAGTTGGTTCCTCCAGAGAGACCCTTAATTCTAAAAGAGTTTCAACCTGTCAGACTGAAACCACTTGGAGAATTTGGTGAGGGTGGGGAACACATCCAGAAGTGTTCAGGACTTAATCTTGGATCAAGGGACCATATGCAATGCTGGAGATCAGCACTCAACCACTGTACTATATCTCACCCTTCCCCAACCTAACAAACTTTAATATGCTGATGCCCAGACAGACCTCCTGAAATTCTAATTGACAGCAAACCCAGGGAAGATGGTTTTTAAAATCTCCCCAGTTGGTTCTAACTTTGTGAAGGATCAAAGTCTTAGAGGAATTCTTAAGGAAAGTCCTTCAAAGTTTGTCACTTGCTTTAAAATATTTTCAATAGTCACTCATCTTCCTTTAAAGTGTTGAAGTAAAGGTTCTCAATGAAGTTGAAATGAAAGCTGAAGCTTTTGCGTTTCAAGCCCATGTTCTCCCTTGTTTTAGCTTGCTTGTCCTTATGTCTTGTTTTTTTCCACTCTGGAGAAGCTAAACTCTCTCTTGAATAAGTACTTCTCTTTCTCTCCCCTCACAGCTAAGTAAGTAAGCTATCTTGCTTCTCAAAAAATTTTTTTGTTCTTAATGAAAGTTAGATGAAGAATTTATTAAAACAAGGGAAATTCAGACCTGGATACAGTCTGATTTTATCCTGAGCAGTTCCAGCTTTGAGTAAAATTATATACTTAGGAATTAAAGAAAATTGTTAACCTCTTACACCAAACACAGTGCTCAAAGCATTACAATAAATTCTAACAGGGTTTCTGTTCTCTTGTTTTCAGAGTTTCAAGTGTGGAACCTACCTACTGTTCTGAATTAGAACATTGTTATCGATATATCAATTGAGACAAATCATCAGGTTGAAGCAAGGCCAAAAGGAATTAAAAGCCAGACTCAAAATTAAAACCTAGGGGCCCGGGAGATAGCATGGAGGTAAGGCATTTGCCTTTCATGCAAAAGGTCGTCGGTTCGAATCCCGGTGCCCCATATGGTCCCCCGTGCCTGCCAGGAGCAATTTCTGAGCATGGAGCCAGGAGTAACCCCTGAGCACTGCCGGGTGTGACCCAAAAAAAAAAACAAAAAAAAAAAAATTAAAACCTAGAAACTCTCTGGACATGTATTGTGAAAATGTGTTTCCTTAATTTGTCCTTCCCAGAGGGCCACACAAGAAGGTAAACAGAAGCCTTCATCAGGAATCTTTTTTAGACTTATATACCAGGTGTGTGTGTGTGTGTGTGTGTGTGTGTGTGTGTGTGTGTGTGTGTGTGTGTGTGAAGACTGGGCCACAGCAAAATTTACTGACCACCGCAGAGTCCACCAATCTTCAACCTGACTTCCTAAAAATTGACATCTCTGTTCTCTCCTGAGAGAGGCTGCTTCCTGTGAGTATACAGCTCTCAGTGGGCTCTCATCTTCTGGTCTCAGTTTATGACAGATTAATGCTCTTTCTCCAGTCACTTCTCTCTTGATTGAGTGACTCCATTTAGTGGTAGTTTAATTATTTCTTCATGGTGACCTGGATTATTTAGCTTTATTAAAAGTCTGCTTGAAAAAAAAAAGTCTGCTTGGGAAGGTCTTGATTAGTTTTCTGGGGACATGTTTGATCCCTCTCTGAGTGACCGCAATTGTGGAGCAGTTGTTGATTTCATTTCCTTACAAACATGTGGATTTTCTGTCTGACTTATTCACAGCACAGGGCAGTTTAAGTTGGACTCTAGACCATGTAAAGTCCTTCAATGTTCTGAAGCCTGTCAGACCAGGGAGAAGCATCAGTTCTCAGATATTTTAAGGACAATTGAAGTCATTCAGAACTGAATCCTTCAAGTAAGAGGGAGACACTATTTTTGTCCAAAACAGAATAGCACACCTCAAAAAACATTCCTGGGTTCCTTATGTGGATATTTGAGCCATTTTTGGTGGCAACAATTCAGAGCATAAGCAACAAACTTTTCATTGCTTTTCTCAAGACACGATTCACCCAAACCAGTTTCTAGATTCCCCTGCCACTGAGTCTTCCTCACACCAGCACCCAATTAAAAGACTTTGTCAAGTGTTCTGTCCCTCTCCTGCCATGGAATTGCTGCTTCAAGTGTTCCTGGTTGCTAAAACACAGACACTCTGTGACTAATATCTCACCAAACAGCATTAGTTCATCTTAAGCAGTATCCTAGACTTGATGGTGAGGATCTTGCCCATCCACAGATCCTGCCCACTGTACCTCTCCTGGTAGAAAGAAAATCAAAGTGTCAGAGAGAAATTAAACTAGAGGGAAGAATGACAAAATATGTAGAGACTTATTATTCTGCCTTTCTTAGGAATCCTGTGTTCTAATTCACAGCATAATCTTAACATGAGTCCAAACAGCTTTAGAACCTCAGTCCCCCCCCCAACTTTTAACAAAAGATATTTATATGGGTGACTTTTAAGGTCTTTTCAAACTTAAAACATTGAAAATGTTTGATTCTATGTACCTGAATTTAAAAAAAAAATCAAGATTGTATTTTCAGCCTTTGCTGTACAAAAATGACCTGTGGTGGTTCTATATAAAGTTGTATGGCCACAATGAATATTGAAGTCAGAAAGATACTCCCTGGTGATCTATGATATATACACTAAGGAACCGGAAACTCTTCTCTAATGTCAGAGCAAAAGAAGTGCTTTCCCTTTGCTGCTTGCCATAATTGTGTGATGGGATCATAAACTACAGAAGAATAGCTCTGTAAGGATAGCAAGGTTCCTTCCAACATTACCTATAGACTGAACTGTCTGGTTGTGAGAAAAGATTTGCTCATGAATTCTACTTCTAAAGGCCAGAGGAGGTGGTGAAGTGATTAGCTTAGATTAGCTTGTACTTAAAGTTGAAAATTAAGGCAATCAGTTAGCACAGGATTTCAGTATTGATCTTGCCACTTGAGCAAATTTGAAGAATTTACTTTGCTTCACTAAGCCTTGGTTTTCTCATTAAAAAATATGGAGGAAAAAAATATGGAGGAATAAGATCCAAGTAGGAGGGTAGACAGCTGATTCCCTGCACCTATGTAGGTTAGACACCTACCTCAGGGTGTCTAACATGGCTCAAGTGATAGAATATATGCTTTGCAAATGTAAGACCCTGGGTTCCATCCCTGATACCACATGTCATTTGAGCACTGTTAGGTTCAAATACATGGACATACACAAAGAGAGACATACATAAACACTTGCCATGTTGTAGAAGATCAATAACTGGTAGATAAATAATGCTACAATCTTTTCCTACAGAGACAATTTTGAGTTGAGCTTCATTATTCCTTCAATGTTCAATCCAGTAGACCACAGAGAGAAGTCAACATCTATTTGGGTAAAGGAGGCTCTTAGGAAGCAAAGGGAGGAAAGAGAGAGTTCAGGACCTCTCCCTTGTTTTGGTTCTTCTTACCATCCCTTTGACAAAGCCAGGGAACAATGTCACATCTCTGAGGGTAGGGGCACTAAATTATAGCTGCTCCAAATACCTGGTAGCAAGAATACAATACAGACTCAAAGCTTTGTTGTAATTCCTGAGCCCAAATTACTCAAATATGCAGTCAAAGCAGCATGACATAGAAGGGCCAGGCTGCAAGGCCCATGTGGTCTCTGAGAAGCCTCTCCCTGACAGCACAGCATGTGGTCAATTCTTTGTCTAACCCCAGGTTAAATGCATGATGTGCTTATTATACATTTAAGTATATTGTTGATGTTTTGAACAGGCAGCTTCAACAACATTTTGGTACATAACTATCATTAAGGAGAGTTTTTTAAAATAAGATTCTTTGTACTTGGGGAAGGGGGAGGGCAGAGGCAGGTATTGACATTTAGCAGCAATCTAACCTTTTTAAGCTTTCAAATGACTACACTTAATAATTTCCATCTGGAAAAACAGCCTCAGTGCTCAGCTACTTATATTTGAGGGGATTTGAAACACTTATACACCCTGTAGAGTCTTCTTCATCACCTTGTCTCCTATTTACATAGTGACTCTTTTGAAGCCTGCCCCCACCCAGGGTATAAAAGAGAAGTGACAGAGACTAGATTTATTAGGTCACCTAACATTCAGATCACTTGGAATAAGATGAAAACTACCTAAACCTGTTCTCACCTTCCAGAGACTCTGGAATAACAGCTGCAGTGCAGTCTGGTTTTGCTCTTAAGTTTCCCATGTCATTTGAATGTGCAGCCAATGTTAAAAATTACAGCCCTGGGTACAGAGAGATAGTACACTGGGTAGGGCTTTTGCCTTGCAAGAGGTCAACCCAGGTTTAATTCCCAGCACTTGATATGGCGTTCCAAGCTCCACCTAGAAGTAATCCCTAAACACAAAGTAGGAGTATGCCCTGAGCAGCACTAGCTGTGACAAAAACAACAACAACAACAAAAAAAAATCACCACCTCAATCCTCATAGCTTCACTCTCAGTCCAGGCCTGGCTAATTCAGCAAACTCCATGATCATCATATACCCAAGAAGCAACTATAAGGTAGTTAGGATTATCCAATCTATAAATGAAGAAACTGAGAGCTAGGAGCCGGAGAGATAGCATGGAGGTAAAGTGTTTGCCTTGCATGCAGAAGGACAATGGTTCGAATCCTGGCATTCCATATGGTCCCCTGAGCCTGCCAGGAGTGATTTCTGAATATAGAGCCAGAAATAACTCCTGAGCACTGCCGAGTGTGACCCCAAAAAAAACCAAAACAAAACAAAAAAAGGAAAAAAGAAACTGAGACCTAGTAAGGTGACAAGACTTTGCTCAAGGGCACACAGTAATTAGTGGCAGACTGGATCTCTCTAGCTTCAAAGGGATTCCCAGTTCATCAGTTATGGTTCTCAACACTTGCACATACTTTCAACTACTATATATATATATATATATATATATATATATATATATATATATATATATATATATATATATATATATATATGTATATATATAAATATATATAATAAATATTATATACTATATACTATAGTATACTATATACTATAATTATTCTATTTTATCTAAAAATGAATTTGCTGGGCCCAGAGAGATAGCACAGTGGTGTTTGCCTTGCAAGCAGCCAATCCAGAACCAAAGGTGGTTGGTTCGAATCCCGGAGTTCCATATGGTCCCCTGTGCCTGCCAGGAGCTATTTCTGAGTGGACAGCCAGAAGTAACCTCTGAGCACTGCTGGATGTGACCCAAAAACCAAAAAAATAAAAAAATAAAAATAAATAAAAATGAATTTGCTAGTGGTCTTACAACTAAAAGTCTGAGTCCAAATTTCTAATCTTCAAAGAATGCAACACAATGAAAATTAGGGAGCATGGAAATACTGAGAGGTTGGGTGAAGAGAAGAAGCAACAGCAGATTCAAAAAAAAAAAAAAAAAAGGCAGAGGTCATGGAGAATGTATTATCACTTCTACAGTCTGGACTTCCAGTTCATGGAACCAAGTTGGTGAGTGAAAGCAGATTAGGGTTCACCCTGGTGACTGACTGAGTACTTTACTTTTTTTTTTTTTTGGTTTTTGGTTTTTGGGTCCACTCGTGTTCAGGGGTTACTCCTGGCTATCTGCTCAGAAATAGCCCCTGGCAGGTACGGGGGACCATATGGGACATCGGGGTTTGAACCAATGACATTCTGCATGAAAAGCAAATGACTTACCTCCATGCTATCTCTCTGGCCTGTACTTTACTTTTCTAAAATATGTGTTCCATAACAAGCACCCATATCTTTGTTTCTAAAAGTCATTCCTCAAATATTGGCGGAGGGATGGTCACACTGGTGGTGAGATTGATACTGAACATTGTTTGCCTGAAATAACTGTACTATGGAAAACTTTGTAAACACAGTGTTTTAATAGTTCAAATAATGTCTAATACCCACATCCTTTCACATTTCCCGAAAGTTTCCCAGCCATCCTCCCACCTGCTTGACTCTATGCCTCTTTGTCTTTATGCCTCTCTCTCTCTCTCCTCCCTCCTTTTCTTCCCCTTTTTTTCTTTTAGACACTGGTTTACAATATTGCTACTGAAGGATTTTCATGCATATCACTTTACCTCCTTTCAGCACCCATTTCTTGTGAGATCATTTCCAACTATCATCGTCATAGTGATCTCTTCTCTTCCCTAATTGCACTTCCCCTGCTGTTTGTAGCAAACTTCTTTTTTTTTTTTTTTTGGTTTTGTTTTTTTTTGGGGGGGTCACACCTGGCAGTGCTCAGGGGTTACTCCTGGCTCCATGCTCAGAAATTGCTCCTGGCAGGCACGGGGGACCATATGGGGCACCGGGATTCGAACCGATGACCTTTTGCATGAAAGGCAAATGCCTTACCTCCATGCTATCTCCCGGGCCCCTGTTGCAAACTTCTGACCATGGATCAGTCCTCCTGGACCTTGTCTCTATTGCCCTTGGTTATTATTACTCTACTATTTTTTTAATTCCACAAATAAATGCAATCATTCTAGGTCTATTCTTCTCTCTGAATCATTTTGCTCAACATAATATTCTCTATACTCATCTAGGTATAAACAAACTTCATTTTTCCTAACAACTGTGTATTAGTCTCTTACGTAGATGTACCACAGTTTTTTAATTCACTCATCTGTTCTTGGACACTTAGGTTTTTCCAGATAGGAATGAACATAGGTGTGCAGATGACTTTTCTGTATTGTTTTTGTTTCTTTTTTTTTTTTTTTTTTTGGGTCACACCCGGCAGTGCTCAGGGGTTACTTCTGGCTCCATGCTCAGAAATTGCTCCTGGCAGGCACAGGGGACCATATGGGGCACCAGGATTCGAACTGATGACCTTTTGCATGAAAGGCAAACGCCTTACCTCCATGCTATCTCCCGGGCCCCACTTTTCTGTATTGTTTTTGTGTTCCTGGGGTATTTTCCTAGGAGTGGAAGTGCTAGGTCAGGTCATCTGGATGTTCAATTTCTACTTTTTGAGGAAAGTCCGTATTGTTACCCCCCAAAAAGCTGTACCAGTCTACATTCCCACGGGCAGTAAATGAGAGTCCCTTTCTTTCCACATCCGTGCCAGCACTGGTTGTTTCTGTTCTTTTTGATGTGTTCCAGTCTCTGTAATGTGAGATGATATCTCATTGTTGTTTTGATTTGCATCTCTATGATGACTAATGATGTGGATCATTTTTATGTGCCTTTGGCCATCTGTACTTCTCCTTTGAAGAAGTTTTTGTTCATCTCTCCTCCCCATTTTTTTGATGGGGTTACTTTGTTTTTTCTTTTTTTCTTCATTAAGTTCTACAAAGTGCCTCATGTATCTTAAATATTAACCCATCAACAGATGAGTATTTGGTGAATAGTTTCTCCCAATCATTGGGCAGTCTTTTTATCATGGACACCAGTCCATTTGAGTTGCAAAAGGTTCTTATGCTAATAAAAAGTGTAATGTAGTCTCATAGTTTATCTTTCTTCCACTTGTTTGGTCAGTGGTATCCTTAAAGATATTTTTAGCTTAAATATTATGGAGAATTCTGACAAAGTGTTCCTCTATGTACCTTATGATTTCAAGTATAATATTTTGATCCATCTTGATTTGACTTGTGCATAGCATTAAAAAAGAGATCAGAGTTCATTTTTTTGCAAGCATATGATCAATTTTCCAACACCAGTTGCTGAAGTCTTTCCTTGCTCCACTTCATATTTCTTGCCTTTTTATAAAAGATTAATTGATTATATCCTAATTATTTGTCTCAGGATACTCAAGCTTATTCCATTTATCTGAGGGTCAGTTTATTTTCCAATGCATGCTGTTATAATTACTACTGCTTTACATATAGATAGAAATTGCAGAAAGTGAGGTCTCTTGTCTTCTTTTTCTAAGGACTGCTTTAGCTATTTGTTGAGGTTTATTGTTCCAAATAAATTTCAGAAGTGTTTGATCTATTTATTTGAAATATATCATGGGTATCTTATATAGATCACATTAAATCTGTACAATGCTTTGGGGAATGTTGCCATTTTAATTATGTTAATCCTCACAACCAACAAGTAGGGAGACATGTTCAATTTCCACATGTCCTCTTATTTCTTGAAGTGATGTTTGTGGTTTTCTTTGTATAGGTTTTTCACCTACTTAGTTGATTCTTAAGTACTTGACTTTCTGAATCACAATTGTGAATGGAATTATTTTTTAAGATCTCTTTCTTCTCTATCATTATTTGTATATATATTTTTGCACATTAATTTTTTTTTGGTTTTTGGGCCACACCCAGTGATGCTCAGGGGTTACTCCTGGCTATGCACTCAGAAATAGATCCTGACTTGGGGAACCATATGGGACACCAGGGGATGGAACCATGGTCTGTCTTAGGCTAGTGCAGGGCAAGGCAGACACCTTACTGCTTGTGCCACCACTCCGTCTCTGTACATTAATCTTGTAGCTTGCCACAACATTATACAAATTTATTGCTTGTAGAAGCTTTATAGTAGAGTCTTTAGGATTTTCTAAATATAATATGTCTTCTGCAAACAGTGAGAGATTGACTTCTTTGTTTGAGAATCTTTATGCCACATGGCTTCTCTACCTTTTGGTTAAGATCAAGAGAATATTTATGCCACAAAGCAAGAGAAAACTTAGAAGAAATAAACAAATTTTTGGAGTCCTATCACATCCCAAGGTTAAACCAAGATGATTTGGAATACCTCAACAAACCTACCACTATTGAGATGGTAATCAAAAGTCTTCCCAAAAATAAAAGTCCAAGTCAAGGCCCAGATGGATTTGCCAATGAATTCTTTCAAATATTTAAATATTTCAAATATTTAAATATTTCAAGTTTTTTCAGGAAATTGAAGAAACAGAAGCACTCTCAAAGAGTTTGTGAAGTTAACATCACCCTGATACCAAAGGCAAAGACACCACAGTCTAAGACACACACTAATAGAATGACAAAAATTACTGGTAAAGATAGAATACTGAATACAGCAAGATCAAAGAAGGAAATTACATACAAAGAAGTGTCCTTAAGATTTACATCAGATTTACCAAAGGAAACACTGTAGGCCAGTGGTTCTCAAATAGTGGGGTGCGTCCCACGGCGGGGGTGGGGGGCGGTGGAGACACGAGGCTCCGTAAAGGGGAGTGCGTTTGACCTCCGCAAACACTGTCATAACAAGCTAAGCCCCAGGTCTCTGTATGTTTTTGGACCTGAGAGTTGCTGTGTCCTCCTTCAAACCCCACTGATACAAAACAAGCGGTGGTTCTTTGAAAAATAAACAAGTTCACTAAATCATAGTAAGATTCATAAAGAGGGGCGAGAGTGGTGAGGTGCCTTGCACACAGATGACCTGGGAAGGACCCAGGTGCAATCCCCAGAATCCCATATGATCCTCTGAGTCAGCCAGGAGCAATTTCTGAGTGTTGAGCCAGGAGTAACACCTGAGCACTGCCAGCTGTGGCCCAAAAACAAACAAACAAACAAACAAAAAAGAATCAAACAAAGTGAAAAACCTAGTTAGAAATATTGAAGATTGAGTGAGAGAACCAAAACGATATAGGGATAAATTTTTGGACTACTATAACCTCCCATATCTGACCCAAGAAGATATGAAACACCTAACCAGACCTATCATTTTAGAATAGAAATGATAATTAAAAGTCTAGTCAATGGGGCCGAAGTGGTAAGGCGTTTGCCTTGCACGCAGTCAACCAATCAGATCCTGATTCGATTCCCGGCATCCCATATGGTCCCCCAAGCCTGCCTGACACGATTTCTGACCACAGAGCCAGGAGTAACCCCTGAGCACATGGGGTGTAACCTGACCCCTCCCCAAAAGTCTAGCCAAATACAAAAGCCAAGGTACAGATAAATTCACTAGTAAGTTCTTTTAAACCTTAAAGAAAACCTAATACCTATTCTTTTCTGGGAAACTGGAGAAACAGATACAGTCCCAAACAGTTCCTATGAAATAAACATCAACCTGATAGCAAAAGCAGACAGAGGCACCACAATAAAAGAGAATTATAGCTAATATCCCTGATGAACACCAATGCAAAAATTATCAACAAAATATTAGCAAATAGAATCCAACAACTTATCAAAACAATCATACACCATGGTCAAGTGGGATTAATCCAAGGATACATGTATGATTTAACATACACAAGTTAATCAATATAATACACTGTATTAATAAAAGAAAAATCATATGGTCATATTAATAGAAACAGAGAAAACTTTTGACAAGATCCAACACCCATTTATGATTAAAAACTCTCAACAATGGGGCCCGAGAGATAGGATGGAGGTAAGGCGTTTGCCTTTCATGCAAAAGGTCATCAGTTCGAATCCTGGTGCCCCATATGGTCCCCGTGCCTGCCAGGAGCAATTTCTGAGCATGGAGCCAGGAGTAACCCCTGAGCACTGCCGGGTGTGACCTCAAAACAAAAACAAAAACAAAAACAAAAAACTCTCAACAAAATGGGAATTGAAGAAACCTTCCTCAGTATAAAAAATCCACTTAATACAAGCCCACAGAAAACATTATACTCAACAGCGTAAAACTAAAAGCCTTCCCTCTAAACATCAGGCATGAGACAAGACTGCCCACTTTCACCACATCTATTCAATTATAGTACTGGAAGTA
>PVKC010039205.1:0-12594 GCA_004027635.1 Crocidura indochinensis | reverse complement strand
GATTCCCTTGATATCTTTTTCTTGCCTAAACACTATAGCAAGTATTTCCAGTGCTATGTTGAATAGGAGTGGTGAGAGAGGACAAGCTTGTCTTGTGCCAGAGTTTAGAGGGAAGGCCTTTAGTTTTTCTCCATTGAGGATTATATTTGCCACTGGCTTGTGGTAGATGGCCTTATGAGAAAGGTTCCTTCCATTCCCATCTTGCTGAGAGTTTTGATCAAGAATGGGTGTTGAACTTTATCAAATGCTTTCTCTGCATTTATTGATATGATCATGTGATTTTTATTTTTCTTGGTGTTGATGTTGTGTATTATGTTGATCGATTTACGGATGTTAAACCATCCTTGCATTCCTGGAATAAAACCTACTTGATTGTAGTGGATGATATTCTTAATGAGGCATTGGATTGTCTTTGCCAGAATTTTGTTGAGGATCTTTGCATCTGCATTCATTAGCGATATTTGTCTGTAATTTTCTTTCTTTTTTTTTTTTTTTTGTTGCATCTCTGTCTGGTTTAGGTATCAAGGTGATGTTGGCTTCATAAAAGGTCTTTGGAAGTGTTTCCTTTTTTTTGATTTCATGAAAGAGTCTTGCCAGGATAGGTAGTAGTTCCTCTTGGAAAGTTTGAAAGAATTCATTAGTAAATCCATTGGGCCTGGGCTTTTGTTTTTGGGCAGACCTTTGATTACCGTTTTAATTTCGTCAATGGTGATGGGGGTGTTTAGATATGCTACATCCTCTTCCTTCAACCATGGATGATAATAAGAGTCCAAGATTTATCCATTTCTTCCAGGTTCTCATTTTTAGTGGCGTAGAGCTTCTCAAAGTAGTTTCTGATTACCCTTTGAATCTCTGCCATTTCAGTAGTGATCTCTCCTTTTTCATTCCTAATGCCAGTTATCAAGTTTCTCTCTCTCTCTCTCTCTCTCTCTCTCTCTCTCTCTCTCTCTCTTTCGTAGTTTTGCCAAAGGTCTATCAATCTTGTTTATTTTTTCAAAGAACCAACTTCTGCCTTCGTTGATCTCTTGGATTGTTTTTTAGGTTTCCACTTCATTGAATTCTGCTCTCAGCTTTGTTATTTCCTTCTGCATCCCTATTTTTGGATTCTTTTGTTGAGCACTTTCTAGTTCTATGAGCTGCATCATTAGGCTACTCAAGTAAGCCCCTTCTTCCTTTCTGATGTGTGCTTGCAATGTTATGAATTTTCCTCTCAGTACTGCTTTTGCTGTGTCTCATAAGTTCTGATAGTTTGTGTTTTCATTAGCATTTGTTTCCAGGAACATTTTGATTTCCTCTTTGATTTCATCTCAGACCCACTGGTTATTCAGTATGAGGCTGTTTAATTTCCAGGTGTTTAAGTTTTTCTTCTGTGTTCCTTTGGAATTCACAAATAATTTCAGATCTTTGTGGTCAGCAAAGGTACACTGCAAAATTTCTATCCTCTTAATATTATGGAGAAATGTTTTATGTGCCAGCAAGTAGTCTATCCTGGAGAATGTACCATGTACATTGGAGAAGAATGTGTATCCAGGTTTCTGGGGATGGAGCGACCTATATATATCCTCTAAGCCTCTTTCTTCCCTTTCTTTCCTCAGGTCCAGTATATTCTTGTTGGGTTTCAGTCTGGTTGACTTATCCATGTTGACAAAGCTGTGTTGAGGTCCCCCACAATTATTGTGTTGTTGTTGCTGTTATTTTTCAGCTTTTTCAACAATTGTATTAAATATTTTGCTGGACCCTCATTCGGTGCATATATGTTTAGAAGTGTGATTTCTTCCTGCTCTACATACCCCTTGATTAATATATAATGTCCATCTTTGTCCCTTACAACCTTCCTGAGTATAAAGTTTGCATTATCTGATATTAGTATGGCCACTTCAGCTTTTTTATGGGATTTTTTTGCTTGGATAATTTTCCTCCAGCCTTTCATTTTGAGTCTGTTTGTTCTGACTATTCAGGTGCATTTCTTGTAGGCAGTAGAAAGTTGGATTGTGTTTTTTCATCCATTTAGTCACTCTGAGTCTCTTAACTGGTGCATGTAGTCCATTGGCATTGAGAGAAAGAATTGTCCTGGGATTTTGATGCCATCTTTATATCTAAATTTGGTGTGTCTTTTGGGTAGTCTTGTCTTAAATTAGGTCTTTCAGTTTTTCTCTTAAGACTGGTTTTGAATCTGCCAAGTTTCTGAGCTGTGTTTTGTCTGTGAAACCATTTTTTTTTTTCTGTCAAACTGGAAAGTAAGTTTTGCTGGGTAACAGTATTCTAGGTGAAGCATTCATTTCATTCAGTCTTCTCACAATATACAACCACTGCTTTCTGGCCTTGAGTGTTTCTGGTGACAGGTCTGCTGTAAATCTCAAAGATGCTCCCTTGAACATAATTTCCTTTTTCGATCTTGCTGTTTGCAGAATTATGTCTCTATTTGTGGGATTCATCATTGTGACTAGGATGTGTCTTGGGGTATTTTTTCTGGGGTCTCTTTTGGTTGGTACTCTTGGGCATGCAGGATTTGATCCCCTATATTCTTTAGCTCTGGAAGCTTCTCTTTAATGATGTTCTTGACCGTTGATTCTTCCTTGACATTTTCTTCCTGGGTCTCTGGGACTCCAATGATTCTTAAGTTGTCTCTGTTGATCTTATCACAGACTTCTATTTTCATCTGTTCCCATTCTTTGACTATTTTTTCCATTGTCTGCTCATTTGTTATAAGTTTTTTTCCAATCTCTCCCACTGTATGGATTTGTTATTTATCTCGTCTTCCACAGAACCAATTATATTCTCAGCTTCATCTACCCTGGTGTTGAGTTTATTCATTTTGTCATTCAATTCATTTACTGAGTTTTTCAGTCCTGTTAGTTGACATGTTATTTCAGTTCAGAGTTTTGTAATCTCTGTCTTCATATTTTCTTGGTTCTTAATAGTGTTCTGTTCAACTCGACCCATGGTTTCTTTAAGTTCTTTGAGCATCTTCCATATTGCTTTTCTAAAGTCCTTTTCTGAGATATTGATTATTTTGTTGGTCATTATCTGGTCATCAGAATTGTCATCTTCATTCTCTATGTCTGATGCTGGCCTGTGTAGTTTCCCCATTGTCACACTTGTGTTGTGGATTTTTCTTCATGTTGTGGTGGTATTCATTGGCTAAATGATGTATGTGGCCACACTCCTCTGGATCTGCCCTTTCTGGGTGGGTCAATTTGCCTACAAGGGAGTGGAGTCCTCCATGGATGAAGCCTCACATAGGATCAAATCTTAGGCCTGAGCACGCAGGAGAGTAGACAGTCCAGAGATAAACCCTGGACTTCAGTGATCCAGCACAGTCCTTAGTGTGATTTTTTTTCTTCTTGTTGGGATGGTGTTCTTTCCTTAGAAAGAGCGGCCATGCTCTTCTGGGGCCTCTTTTCTGCCCATTGCCAAGAGGTTAGGTGACAGGACAGGAGAGACACACACACAGGCAAACTCACAGTTTTTCACAGTCAGGCCCCACTGGCTGGCGTAGATTCGTAGATCTTCCCAGCCTAATGTCACCAACATGGGACCTGGTTTTTGCATGGTATTGCTTCTAGCTGGTTTGGAGCTCCTGGGCATTCCTGCCCTAGGAATTCCTGCTCTCCTCTGGGAGAGCGAGTCTTTTGGGGCCATTTTTCTGCCCACTGCCAAGAGGTTGGGGGGCCCGGCAGATAGCATGGAGGTAAGGCGTTTGCCTTTCATGCAAAAGGTCATCGATTCGAATCCCGGTGCCCCATATGGTCCCCTGTGCCTGCCAGGAGCAATTTCTGAGCATGGAGCAAGGAGTAACCCCTGAGCACTGCCGGGTGTGACCCAAAAACCAAAAAAAAATAAATAAAAAAAAAGAGGTTGGGCTATAGGACAGGAGAGAGACACACAGGCAGAGTCACAGTTTTTCACAGTCAGACTCCACTAGCTGGCATAGATTCGCAGATCTTCCCAGTCTGACCCTTAGTCAACATCTTATTTGTGCAAAGATAAATGCAGAGTCAATATATTCAAGAAACGTTGAAAATGAATGATCGTCCTGGGTAAACTTGTTACAAAGATAAACAGCAATATTACAGACACCAAAAATTATCACTGTAGCTTTGGAATATTTAAATAGACAAATTTCTAAGAATTATATTTTTAATTTTTCACTGGGAAAATATTTTCTTGAAAATCAAATATCCAAATAATAGTTTTACCATTTAATCTTCTGGCGTTGTGATTTCTGAACTTCTTTCTTTTATTTTTGTTTTGTTTTGTTTTTTGGGCCACACCCATTGATGCTCATGGGTCACTGCTGGCTATGCGCTGAGAAATCGCTCCTGGCTTGGGGGTACCATATGAGATGCCTGGGGATCGAACTGTGATCCATCCTAGGCTAGAACTTGCAAGGCAGATGCCTTAACTCTAGTGCCATGGCTCTGGCGCCTTCTTTCTTTATTTTTATATCGAGATATTATGAATTTTTTTTGCTTTATGAGGTCACAGGGAAGTAATTTTGTAGAAACCATTATTCTGAAAAACGAATATAATTCTTTTAATATTTAATCTTGGAATTCTTTGTTTCTATTTTCCATTAGTTTTTGCTTCTTTATTTGCTTTTTTATCCACACTCAGTGGTACTTAGGGTTTGCTCCTTGCTCTGAATTCAGGTATCAGAGCAAGGGGATATGTGATGCCACGGATTGAACCTGGGTCCATGAAATGTAGAACATACACTCTATCTGCTGTAATCTCTTGGGAATCATGTCTTTTATTTTCATACTACATTTTATGTACATTTATTTTATATTTCATACTACATTTTATAATACATTTTACATATTTTACATTTATAATTTATATATTTAAGCTATACCATATTTTATACATTTTATACTATACTATACATTTCATACACATATACTACATGTAGATAATTCTTTCAAATATATAGTATATAAATAGCTATTATAAGAAATGGCTTACTTTATCTTGGACATTCAGAAAAAAAACATTATGAGGAGGAATATAAAATCATTTATGCAGTAGAGGTATAGTATTTTATCCTTTTATTAAATTCGTTACCATTACATACCCTTGCACTTTTGTGATTCTTTACAATTTACTTGCATTGCTTTCTTCTATTTAGGTCCATGTTGATTCAAAAGTGCTGTTTGAAGGCCTTATTTGAGATAAAAAATTATTTTATTGTTAGTTAAATGATATTCTCAATAATAATAAATAGTTAGTGAAGGATAGTACTTCTTCCATGACAAGAGTACAAAATACAGTAAGTGAGAAGAGTTGATAACACTAACCTACTCCCCTTAGAAAATTTTGAACTACTTAATGTAGTGAAACAAACTTGGTTCATTGTTTGGAAAGAGATAAATCTCATTAGATGTTATTTATAACTCTCAAATATATTCAGTTGCAATTATGACCACAGGGGAATTTTTAAATGTGTACCATCCATTACTGCTTTACAGATAATGTGTTCTTATCTATATTGTTTATAAATATTTCTCAAAAACAGCATTCATGAGAAATTACCATAAATTCTATCAACTGAATGTTATAGTTTCTCTTCCAGCACATGAATTATCTCCATCAAAAAATAATTTCCATTTAATCCAGAGATAAGCAATTTTATTGTACTCTTTCTCTGCACTGTAGTCAAAAGAATTATATAGTCAAAAAGAATTATATGACTATACATGTCAATGAAAGGTGAATGCCTAGAAATGCATCAAGGTCCAACCAGTTAAAATATGCACCTCCTTCACATGCAAATGTGATCACTGTTATTTAAGTAACAGTCAATATATTTAAAAGAGCCCTGGACCAAAGCAGTAAGACTGCATACAGGGTTGATCTAGTAGTTGACTTGCACTGCCTGAGTTATCTTTAAGCAGAATCAGGAGTATTCCTTTATAACTACCAGTTATGTCAACAGACACAAAAGAGAGCTATCGTATTTTCTGACTTATAAAACAACTTTTTAACCCATGGAAAACTTATTAATATGTGGTGTTTCTCTTCCTTTTTCCCTTTCTTCTCTTAAACTGATGCTGAGACTCCGCCCATTTTTGGCTTATTTGATTTTTACCCCATTTTATTTCTTTTCTTTTCTTCAAACAGAACCACATATCTTGAACCATCTTGAGGGGGAAATAATGGAGGGTACCAAGATAAAACAGTTGTATGATCACTAAGTAGTAATAGAAATGATCGGACATGAACACAAATCCAAAGCCAATAACAAAAGAATCTATACCCAATCTACAACAAGCAGAGGGGACCACTTATACTAGCAGCCTGGGCAGTAAGGGAAGGAGATATGAGATACAAGCTGGGAAAAAGAGTGGAGGGAGGACAACTTTGGTGATGGGAATTCCCCTGATTGAATGTTAATATGCACCTAAAATATTATTGTGAAAGATATGTAATCCACTTTTGTCAAAATAAAAATTATTATTATAATAAAAAAGGTCGGGGATCATCTTATACATGAGAATACGGCATGCTGAAACTTACTCCAGCTTCGGGGACTAGTAATCTGTTCCCCTCTTACTTCCACATCCTAACCAGTTGCCAGGCATCATCACGCAGTCCTCTGCTTGTCCTGATTCATCTTTCAGGGCACATAGAGGAGCTGAATTACTGAGCACTGCATCCCATCCAGCCTCTGGGTATCATTTCTGGTGCTCAAATCCTAAATTTTAAAAGGAAACGTAGGAGGTAGTCTTATACTCCCGGTCATCTTATACACCAGAAAATACTGTACTTGCTTTTCCTTTTTTGTTTTTTGGGTCACACCAAATTGTGCTCTGGTGTATTGTTTCTGAAATCTCTGGCTCAGAAAAAAGATATGATGCAGATAAGATTCCATTCCTCCCATCACTCATTAAGTTTACTTTATTCTAAATAAAATATATTATTCTTTTAAATGAACATCATCTTAAAGACGATTTTATCATAGTAACTAACTGCATATAATAATACTAGTGCATATAATATTTTAACACTATTACCATCTAATATTTTCCCAGTGATTATAGAAATATTATTTCCAGTAAATAGTAACATAAATAGATTTGGAGCCAGAAGAAGGTAAGAAATACAGTCCACCGCTATCCTTACAAATGTTAGTGGAACACATCCCTCATTTTGAACAGTGTCTACTAGAAATGTGATATGAATTTTAGAACTTTTTTTAATTTATAATCAAAATTTTGTGCTCAGAGAGCTTATTGCTGTACTGACATTTGATACCTAAATGTAAAGTGTTTCATAGTTTAATAATAGAAATTAACTTGTCTTCTTATTTCTATAGACTTGTTAGAAATCTTCTATCTGAAACATGTTCCTTTTGATCTCTCAATAATGGAATATATTAAATAATTCTTTGAGCTATGTTATTTTAGTTTAACTAGCTTCAGTGATTCATGTTTTCTGAAACTAAAGCTGTACATAATCTTTTGTAGTATTTTAAAACATAATCTTTTGTAGTATTTTAAAACATAAGTACAAATGTCTCAGTATTTGCACTCAGTTTGAGTTGCCAAGAATTCATTTATATTAACTGTTACTGTTTTAGGGGTTTTACTTAATATACAATGTCTGGAAAACTCAATTTTCAAGTTAGGGGCTGAAATTTTTCATTATTCAGTTATTATGTCATCACTTAGATAATTCGCAGTGTATTCAATTTGGCAAAATGATTAAAAATCATTTTTATTAGAGTAATGTATGAATTTGCACATATCCCTGGTACTGCTGATTCAAGATTAAAAACTCCTGGTGTGGAGCATATAGCTATATAGCCCTTGGCACATTCACAGAAGAGCACTCAATCAATTGTTTTGTTTTTGTTTTGAGACAACACAGCACTCTTCTCAGGAATCAACATAGTGATGCTCAGGGGACAATATGTGGTGCCAGGGATGCAAATAGGGCTGGCTCTGCACAAGGCAAGTGCCTTAACTATTTATCTTAGTACACATTAATTTTACACTATCACTCTGTAGTATCTGCTGATCACTCTGGTCTTCTTGATTCAGTTACTAATAAAAATTCTTTCTTAAATTCATTATTCTACTTTTAAATTGTATAACATTTACATATCCATTATTTGGACTTTACTTTTTTCTTACTGAAGTTCGATAGCCTTTGCCTTCTGAAGACTATAAAGAAAAATAACTAGCACATAGCTTTTTCTAACTCATAGCTATTTTTGTTTCTCCCTTTTGTTGACTCTTTAAAAGTCCAGCAATCAAGATGATATTTCATTTGCTCCTTGTCTCCCAGATTGCACCTATTTTTAAATCATTTCCTCTGCACTAGGCACATGTCATCCAACTTACCTAAAACCTATTCCTAAGCATTAGCTACTCTGTCAATTTTGTGACTTAATTCCTTCTCATCCTCTTCATCTTCATCCATCTTCTGCATTTGGTTGCAATGTTAATTTTGGCACGTTTGCAAGTTTGTTTTAGAATCTGTACTCATTCCCACCTTCTCTTCAACATTTTGCCAAGCCAAATACTGCAATGAAAAAGAGCTAAGTGACTTAAAATAAATGTAAATTTATTGTGCTAAAAGATAACATAAACATTAAAATAAAACCACAAAAATATGTTAATACTTTAAAAGGTTTACAAAAACATATTACACATTCCTAAATGGGGTATATTACTACTTCAGTGACCCTAAAATTGCATTATTATTTCACCATCATTTAAAACTCAGATAACTGACATTCCACTGTAAAGACTTGAGCACATTTCTGGGCCACCATACTCTTCAGGAAGGAAGAATCTTTGGATTTATTGACTGCCAGAACTAGCAGCACAAAACTTGATCACAAGGAAACCAGATTGTACATGAATGGAGCAAGATCTCTCAAATGTCTTCACTCTGTGACTCCTGCTCAAAATGAACAGAGCCAGGAGACAGATTGCCTGCCATGACTGTGGGAGACATTAGGGTGGCAGGAGGCTGTGTAGGGACTCACCATGCCCTTAAGCCCTTTGCCTATGTGAAACCCATGAAAAAAGGAGCTGTTAGCTCTCTCTCACAGAATATAATACTCCACCTCCTGGAGGCCAGCATTTTCGCAGTGCCAGAAGCCAGCTATCTGATGATTCCCTCATTGGAAATCACAGTGCTCAGGTGAGGCCAACACATTTACTGGGGAAGAGACATGCAGGTTGGATTGAACAGAACTAGATATTCAGAGCCTCACTGGAGCAGAAGCCAGACCCAGACTGACCTTTGTTTCCACTGTGACCAAGTTCTTGAAAGGGGAGGGCGGCCATGTAGCCCTTCCAGAGTCTCCAGAGCACTCCCACACTCAGTGCCCCATTTTATGGAACAGAAGAGACCTGAAATGTTTTGTTATTGAACTTCCATGAGATCCTCAGTTTCAACTGAATTTTATTATTGCATAGAATTCAAACCGTTGAGAGCTCATCTCTACACTTTGCTTACATTTCCTCCAGCTCATACCTGTATGGGGTCCAGGCATTCTTCAGTGTCAGATTCTCACCTTAACTGACAGAACCTTGGCTAAATACTGTGTTTGTCCCCAATCAAATCATTTAGTACTATGACGCCCCACTCCTACAACCAGGGGCTCATTTTACTCTCCATGACCCTCTGCTCTCCACTGAAGTTTTTGCATAGATGCAAATTTATTTTGTCTCTAAGGCTTGTCAGAACAAGACAATTCATGATGATGGGTTGCTATATGATTTTTAACCTATGTAAATAAAGAAGTTCAAATCAATTAATATAATATAGTATGCTGCTTGTTCTCATTTATACTGCTGAATTTTCCCACCCTAGCACCTAAAATATACAGCATAAGATTGTATTTTGAACCTGGATTTTATTGTGGTAATTAACATATTTTCTCTGTCATAAATTAAACTTTAAAAAATAAAAATTAGGGGACAGAGAGGTGGCACAAGCTAGTGAGGCTCCTGACTGCCTTACCCACGCTAGCCCAGGACAGATGGCACTTAGATCCCCTGGGGTCCCATATGGTCTCCCAAGTCAGGAGGGATTTGTGAGCACATAGCCAGGAGTAACCCTTGAGCATGACCAGGTGTGGCCTCCAAACCAAAATAAAATAAAATAAATAAAAATTTTGAACAAAAACTTTATCAACAATAGCCCTATTTAGGCAACCATGTGACATGGCCTTCTACATGTCTTGTTCATTTCATTTCCACTTCTGCAATCTTCTGCAACTCTCTCTTCTCCCCCCCCCCAAAAAAAAAACTAACTTTTCCCCTTTTATGTCTTAATGCTTTTTATCAAGGTCAAAATACCCTTTATTCAAAACACTATTCTTTTTTGGGGGTAGTGGGAGGAGTGAAGGCACATCTGGTAGTACTCAAGTTTACTACTGACTCTGGAAGTAGAAATTACTCCTGGCAGGTAAGGGGGAACATTTGTGATGTCGGAATTAACCAAGGTTAGTCGTGTGCAAGGCAGTCCTTATCAGCTATGATTATTGTTCTAGCCCAGAGAAATATATTTATCACTTTTAATGATTTCCTTTTTAAAATATTATGACTATTTAGTCTATATAATAGTACTTTTCCTCTTCTAACAAGCATTCTATTCCTTTACACATCAATATTGGCTTTCTAATTGCAAAGAATAATTTGGTAGGAAATAGTTATTCTTATTTTTTGCCTAATTTATATTACATGTTATAGGTTTCATGGATAAGTCTCTATAGGCAATGTTTGTTTTTCTAGTTTAGCTTTTGGGTTGTACTGAGGAGATACTCCTGGTTCTGTACTCAGGAAATACTTCTGCAGTGCTTAGTGTACCGCATGGGATCCTGGTCAACCACATACAAGGAAAATGCCCTATCTTCTGTACTATATCTCCAACCCCTACTGTTCTTTTTATTCTATTCCACTCTTGTATTTGTATACATGTACATTTATAAAATATCAGTATCAGGCTAGTATACTAAGCAAGCATACACTCAGTATTCCTGGCTCTATTTTTTTTTTGGGGGGGTCACACCCGGCAGTGCTCAGGGGTTACTCCTGACTCCATGCTCAGAAATTGCTCCTGGCAGGCACGGGGGACCATATGGGGCACCGGGATTCGAACCGATGACCTTTTGCATGAAAGGCAAACACCTTACCTCCATGCTATCTCCCGGGCCCTTCCTAGTTCTATTTTAAATGAGCAATAACAACAGCTGACAGTGACTGGATGGTAACAAAGACTTTGGATTTTGACCAAAGGGAGTATCATTTCTGACAGTTTATTGTGACTCAAGCAATCAGTATGTAATGTGCTATGACTGGAGGTAAGGATAAATTTGATCTACTGGTCCATTTGAAATGCTTCATCCTCTAGAAAATTATAGACATGGTTCATGTGTATCATATTTTCAATGAAATATAATTATCAAGAAACAACATTATTAAATAAATATATTAACATCCTAACATTTGTTCATTGTAGGATGAACATTTTAAGTAATATTACATAGATAATGTATAAATTTACATTGCTTATTCTTATTTACAGAAATTGTAAAAGTAATAAGTAGCCATTGTGGAGCTTGAGAGATTGTGCAGCAGGTAGGCACTTGATTTTCTCTTAGCCAACGTGAATTATCTCTCTTGTAATCCATCTGAGCCCTCAAGTCTTCCAGAAGTAATTCCTGATTACAGAGCCAGGAGTGACCTATGAGCACCACTTGGTGTGTTCCTTAAACAGAAACAAATAAAAAGCATTTTGCATACATGTGGTAATCAAAGAATATCATTGTGTTCTAATGGTCTAGTCTATTACATGATCTGTTCTAAAAAAGCTAGAATAGAAAACTTTATATGAAGTATTCTGCTTCTGTACCTGTGCACATAATACTTAATTTATAAAGGGTCTGTCCTTAATAATGTAAGAGTACCAGGACTGGAGAGAGATTACAGCAGGTAAGGCACTTATCTTGCAAACCTGGGTGTGAATCCAGCATCCATATGGGTCCCGATCCAGCAAAGAATTACTCATGAGCACAAAGCTGAGAGGAACCCTTGAGAATCATCAACTCTGGCCCCAAAATAATAGTAATTAATAACAATAATAGTAATATATAAATAGAATATCAACATAATATTTATTTTTATAAAATAAAGGTTATAATTTTATCATCATGGATGCTAGGCAATAAAATTTCTTCATAGATATTTAAATAGGCATCATTATCACAAAAATGACATATTAATTGGTTTAGGACCATATCTGGGGTTGCTCAGGAGTTAACTCCTGGCTCTGGGCTGAGGGTCATTCATGGCAGTGGTTGGGGGGCAATAAGGAATACCATGTATCCAGCCCATGGTCAAAGCACTATCAGCTGTATTACAATTCTGTACCACAACTTCATATTTTTATTTTGCGTTTAATATGTTTGAGGCTAAAGAAAATGTCAAAATAACTTTAAACAAAAGATAATAATACAAAATTACTTTCAAAAATTGAAAATAAAAAAATTGACAGAGTTTGTAAAAGGAGAATCACAACTTATCATAGATCATACAATGCGATGGCGGAAAATCATCAGTTATGCCTTTAATA
>PVKC010039204.1:0-12598 GCA_004027635.1 Crocidura indochinensis | reverse complement strand
GAGGATGCCCATTCTTCTGAGACCTGTGCCAGGTCATTATATCAATGCTCAGGGTATAAGGTCCCATTGCCTTAGTTGCTTTTTTAAGATTTGCTTTATTTAAGTGACTTTAGCTACTCCTTATATCTTTTTGTTTTGTCTTGTTTTTTTTTTTCCCTTTTGGTTTTTAGGCCACACCAGGATTTAGGGATTTAGGGATTACTCCTAGCTACACATTCAGAAATTTCTCCTCGCTTGGGGGACCCTATGGGAAGGCAGGGATAGAGGTTTGTTCTAGGTCAGCCGCATGCAAGGCAAAGGCCCTACTGCTGTGCTATCATTGTGGCCCCTTAATGTATCTTTTGATAATATTTCTTCATCTCTTGACTGGAGTGTACTGAGCTTTTTGAATTTGTGCATTCAAGCAGGAGTCCTCAAACTTCTTAAACAAGGAGCCAGTTCACTGTCTCTCAGATCGTTGGAGACCGGACTACAGTAAAAACAAAAACTACGAACAAATTCCTCTGCACACTGCATATATCTTATTTTGAAGTGAAGAAAGTAAAACGGAACAAATACAGTATGTGGCCCGCGGGCCGTAGTTTGAAGATCCCTGTTAAACAAGTTGACAAGAATCTGGTTTGATCTCTGTTACTGAATGTGGTCACCCAGCTCCACCTCTGAGCACAGAGGAAAGAAAAGCTCTGAGTACCACAGGATGTGGTTCACTCCATCACCAGATAAGTTATCATGCTTTTAGTATCTTTTATCTTTGAAAAGTCTTGGTAATCATTGCATATCGGAGAATTCTCCTTTAGTTGTATATTTTGCCTCCATATATTGCCTTTTCTCTCAGGCTATCATTTAAAGGCTTTGCTAGAGTCAAATGACTTTGGAAGTAGAGAAAGTACCTAGCTCTGAAGCAAAGGAAAACTTTATTTACTGCTCTGTTCAGGTAGACTCAGCATATGAATTGATCATCTACAAATTTGAGATGCCTAAAGATCAGTGTTTCCGTATTATAATGAGACCCATTTTGTTTGCAAATGTCTTTACATTATTCTGTGGGAAATGAACCCAAAGACATGTCCCGAACAAAGCAAATGATGTCAAAAACTCCTTTCATATCTCTACCTGTAAATAAAATTCTCTTTGACTTAGAAAAAACAGTTGTCTTAGAAAAAGACTTGTGTCTTCTGCTAGTACCCTTGAAACTGTGGCAGTTCAAGCTGTATGCTTCTAAGTAAGTTAAAGAAAAACAGGCTGTTCAAATTATTTACAATGTATATGCCCCATGTTTTTTGCTATCTCTCATGTCTGAGATTCATTTATTTGCTTCCTTTCTCTTCTTTTCTCTGTCAATTTAATAGTAAACTTAAATACAAAGCAAAATAAAATATTCTTTCTTTGATCTTTCATGCAGTCCTGAACCATTAATACAGATAAAAAGTTTACCTTCACAACACTCAATTTTATTTTTCTCCTTTTTGTTTGTATTTTAGAATTTGATGATCCTGGCAACCTTAGGGAGGAGACCCTTGGTATTCACTTCAACTTTTGTTTTAAAAATCTGTGAATTTTGCACTAAATATAATATTTAAACATTGTAGTAAGGGTAGGAAATACTAGGCAAGTCATGTCAACAGTTTTTTTTCATTTAATTTTTAAATTTTTTTTAGAAATTTTGACTAAGGCAGCATGATTTACAATCTTATATATAGTTGAGTTTCAGGCATATAATTTTCCAAAACCACTTTATTTTCCAGTGTCAACTTCCCTTTATCAATGTCCACAGTTTCATTTCTACTGGTTTCACTACACACATAATTTTTGTTTTATTATAATTAAAAACAACTTTGTTTTGTTGTACCTAGTATTGATCTTTGTCTTTCTTTTGTTTCTCACTCTCCACTATCAAGTGTTCAAATACTAAATGTATATTACATTGATTGCATAATTAGTATATGCAATTATTCTTATTGTCTTTTGAACAGTCATTTACTTTCAGATTAAAACGTTATTTTAAAGCCAATGATTTACTACTGAATCAGTAAAACTCAAAAATGTTTAGCTAGACATTCCTTAAAATCAAAATAAATCTACAGTTGTCTTTACTATGGGACGTGTTTTAAGAACCCAAGCTCATTCCATTTTGTGAATATACTATCTCTGAAACAGTTTGCAAAATCAATGTTTTACTGATACCAGTATAGTAAATACTAGATCATGAAAAATGACAAGAATGCATTGGAAATTATTGTGTTTCAGCATGCTCAGCAGTATATATCCCTTTCAATTGTGCTTAACTGGACATCAAACTGTAAGGTGACATGAAAGCAAAGTTCAGCTATTTGTTTAATAATAAAGAACATTTTCCATAACTACAGCATACTTATATACTTATGTACATGGTTATTAAATGTCTATCTCCATTAGTAATAATAAATTCAATTAAGAAAATTATTATACATATTTGTTTCTAATTATGTTCACTGGTTAGTGCCCAGTAAAATCTTTGCCAAAGAAATTAGTGGAAAATTTAGAATATTAAATATAGTTACACAATTTTAGAGATTAAAAAGGAGCTGGCAGAGTAAGATTTGTTTTTTCATTTTATATAAATCTAAGGTTCAGAAAAGCTATGAAAATCCAGCTCTGCAGACTAGTCTTTCAATGTTTGAAGTAATTTTATAAATATTCATCTAAAATGTTCAGTGACTAAAATGAAAATTATATTCACATTGGTCTTTAGAATTATAGCAACTTGAAATCACATTAAAATATACTCGCTGATTCTATTTACAAAAGATTTATTCTTCAACTGGGGTAGATAATGGCTCAAATTTGGCTTCCTCTAATATGTATGAGGATGTGCTTTATCCCAAATACTCAAGTTCCAGTTGTGAAAAGTCAGATTAGAGCCAATTTTCATTGTTATCTTTACAACTTGTCCAACCCAAGTATGATTGATGGTGTCTTAGTTATTTTTCCTGATATAAGTACATATTTTTAATATCATTTTGGCTTGATGCAAAATGTGAGATTTATTTCTCTTTATGTTATAATACAACTGTATACTTAAAAAGATTTTCACAGTTTATTTTTGAATAAACGTTTGAATAAATTTTGGAGTTTATTTTTGACCATTGTGCAAAAATGGCTTACCATAGATAGTTCCATCTCCCAGTTATTGTAGCCATAGTACTTGCATTGGTGTGAAAAATTATGTGTTCTTGGTTTATTCTGAACATTAACCAATGAGCAGTGATGTATTTTCATATTTGGAGAAGGATGATGAGAAAGAATAGATGATATTTCAGTCTGAAGATTGTGGAGCACAGTCTACATTTCTTTCTGACAAGGTCAACTTCAAAGGCAGCACTAACAACTTGTTCTCTGTCTAATGACACATTTAGATTAGAGTTTGCAATGTACACAGCCTCCATTTTTTTCCTTCTATTCATTGCCAGATAAGATGCTTGATAGGTATCTCCACAGTAACCTTTCAGAATTCATTTATTTAGATGAACCAAAATAATGAAATGCCAAATGAATTAAGAGTGATATTTTTTATTTCAACTGAAAACCATTTAAATAGCCAATATGCATAAACTCTGTGGCATGAATGATCTTTTCATTTCATGGTTTACAAAAAAGGATTGGTAGTTGCAATTGCTGTGTTTTTGTGTAGAGAAGTAGGAAGGGTGGGAAAAATGACTGCATACTGGGAATTCACAGCTACACATTTCCCTAGATGTCTCATTAGAACTAACATAGCCAGGAATATCGTAAGAATACACATCCAGAAGCTTTATTTGAATTTCTAATGTTTAAAATCACAATTATAGAAAGTTATATTTTCCTTTATTTTTCCCTTTGACAAGATTAGCTTGAATTTTCAGTAACATGCAGTGTAAAAACAATGTCAACAATTCTAAAAATTGCTTTTTTACAATTGGGCAAGGAACCCAAATTATCAGTGTTTGCATCTTTCCCCTGCTGCTGTTTATTACTTCAGTTTTTTTAATCCTCAGGAACTCTACCTGCCTGAGATAGAGGGCAATATAGCAGTTGCCTGCCACTAGATTTTTTTTGTGCTGAGGGCCTTCTGAGAATGTGCTGACAATCCTGTGTTTTCTGGACTACATGTTGGTATATCTCAGTAAGTGTCCCAAGGATTTGCACATCTTGTTGAATCTACATAGGCTGGGTATCTTTCAAAATCTCATATTTTCTGAGACAGGAGCTATGGAAAACCTTCCATTTAAATCTCTGATTGTAGTTAATATAATGTTGCATGCATGGTAGACATTCAATAAGGAGATATTGAATTAGAGTACTTAAATAGAATTGCTATTTATGATCCTGAAATTTTCTGTCCTATTGACGAGAATACACTGGAATAAATGAGGCCTGATATTTGTTGAAAGGTTGCTGAATGCCATTTTGTTTAACTTTCCATTTATTCAAGATGGCTCCCAGCATTCTTTCGTGTTCAGTGGATAACTAACGTGGGACTACAACAGAGAAGCATGGGCAGATGAAATGCCATGCTCATTATCATGTGTAAATGTCAACAGAGTTCATGTTTAAAAAAAAACACCTTTTAATGTGAGAATAGGCATTGGGCCATGCTTCCTCATGTACCATCTGTCACATCACCTTTGAAGTCCTACTGAATCCTCGTCCTTTGAAGTCAGACACTCATCCTTCTACACAAAGGAAACTGCTACATGCAGCAGGAGCAAAGAGATGAAAGAGTATGCCTCAGCAATGCTGACTATACTATCGCTGTTTTAATTTAAAGAGATAATACTCACCTTTGACATAGAAAATTGCCTTTGGTTACAGTTCTTCTGGAAGTGTGTTTGAGAGCACATAGATTCAACCTTTACAGATCTTTTCATCCCATCTAGGTTCTACTGGAAGAGTTTCAATGGATGTTTATTGCAATATGATAAGAGATTTAATAGACAACATTTAAAATGAATCAGTAAAGCTGTTAAAAACTATTTGATCAAACCTTAACAATGTTCCACTGAGGGGTGGATGTGGCCAGGGAAGGTGTTCCCAGACTATATCAATACTATGGCAATACTGGGTCTGGAAACCCCAGTCTAAGGGTTAGATAAAGAAGGGAAGGGAAGCCTAATGTACTACAGTTTAAATTTAGGAGCTAGTATGAGTTCCTCTACTTGAGCTATCTCCTCAGCCCCACTAAATGATTGGTTTATTTGACCTTGCCCTTGGGTCCTGTCTTCAGCACAAGTAATTTTGGCAAGAATCCCTCTAGCAAATATACCATGTCCTTGGTAATTGATTACCTTTATCACCCAAGATATCTGATAACCCTACCCTACCTTTAGTAACAATTTCCCTACATTGGATGTTTTCTCCTAGTGATTTTCCATCTACTATCTCCTTTACTCTTTTGCTGGCTATAAATATCAAAGTGTCTATTGTAGTCAGGATTGAGTCCAGTTGCACAATGAGGTCTCTTTTGTTTCTTTTGCAAACATTTCAAATACAATTTTTTTTAGCATTTTAACTACTTTACAGCCATAATTCATTGTTACAGAGCACATATTTCCACCAGACCATATAACCAAAGGTCAATGTGAGATATTTGAAATGAGCTATACAAAGATTAGGATCTTCTGCAATGGTTACATATATAATATAAAAACAACTGATATCTAAGATATAAATCAAATAAAAATATGTTTTTTATTTTCTATCACAATGGCATTAACATAAGAATATACTTATTGTAATTTTAAGATGTTTAAATATGAGATCAATTTATTGACTACAATATAGTCATAATAAAATTCTAAAAAGCAAAAGCAGGTTAGGAATACAATGCTATAGAATGCATATGCCTCTTATCAGAAAATTTTAAATTGTGATAAAAATCATTAGAGAATACATAAACACATATTATAGTTATGAAGAAAATAGTATCTAAATAATCAAATTTTTTAAAGAATGCAATGCTACTTTAATTCAAATAGCATGAGAGTTAATTTAACTTCTTTTCTTTTTCTAAATATGTACATTTATATGTATTTATGTGAAATTGTATTTATATAATGTAAGAAAATGTCATCCAAATATCTCTTGAAGAATATTATATGAGAAATAATACTAAAGAATTTTATTCACTCTATGCTAGAGATAATGAATAATTGATAAGTCATTAAATGGAATTAAAATATCAGAAACTAATCCATTTAAAATGCAAACTCGATTTGTAACAAATACAATGCTGCAGATAACCAGTGAAAAAAATGTAAACTTTGAAAAAGTAAATGCTTTTGGTATTGATCTACTACCTATTTGTATGTGGAACTGTAGCAGTACATGTAGTTGGTATTAGATATGGAGATACTCACCAGTACATGAGAAATCTCAGAAAGCAGAATGCATTGAATAAGTAGTGAAAGTATACTCACTCTCCACCCTAAAGATAGACAGCTGCATGAAGATTGACTGCTAAAAAATCCTGACTGTTAACTTTATGTCCACTTTCATGATTAAGTGGCATAATTTTTCAAGAAATAAGAATGATTCCATTAACTGTAACATTGAAAGTTCTACCATTTTCCTCTGTATAGGGTGTCTTTCTCTTTTCTACCCATTTTTGGCAAAGTCACGTTGTTCTGTTGATAATAAATCTTCCAAAATGTAATGGTAAATATATGCTAATCTGATTATGATGTACTAAACATTACTTAATGGGCACTCTAAGTGGTCATACTAGTCTGACTTTTCTTGGTTCAAATTAGCATGATTGAGGAGTTTTCAAAACCAAATGCTATTTATTAGTCAAAAGTTTCATCTTCCTCAATTCCTGTTCTACTTATCTTCTACTATCTTATCCAAAATGCCTTAATCATTATTTTTAACATATCTATTTTGAGTTGAAAAAAGGATAATATAAATATAAGAAAAAACTCATGCATGAATAAAAATTTCTGTTACTAGATTATGAAATAATTTTATTCTCAAATAGGTATAATTTTAACAAAATGTAACTTTAACAATATAACTGACTATATTATAATTAACAAATTTTATCTCTTGGAAAAAGTAGAGACAAGCCAGGACTTGCAGAATATGGTTCCAACCCATATAATTCATAGATATTATGTCTAGAATATAAATGAATCGCAAATTACTATAGGCAGAAGCAATGCGTAGGCATTTTACAAAAAAGAAAACTAATAATGGGCAATAAATATACATAAATGTAACATTCTATGCACAAAATCAAAATAATTTCATCAGAAGTCATGAATTTGTTTGAGATTATGGTATAATAAGTATATACGACCAGTGCTAGCATTGGTTTTTAAGTCTAGCACTTTTGCAAAACCATCTGGCACTGTTTTCTAAAGGTATAAAAGTTTTAGATAATATTGTGCAAATACATTATCTAATAGTTCTCTTAGATATAAAAGAGATGCATACAAAATTTTCAATCAATATATGGTGATAACAATGTAGTAAAACACAAACATAAAGACAATTCAAATATTCATAGGAAATGAAATGGACAAATAATATTCATGCAACAAAAATATGTAAAACAAAATAGCAAAAATATAATTATAATTTTAAAATATATGAATGCACTCTACAAAGGAAATCAACCAGATCAAATCACACAACATAAGGGCTGATTATTGGTGAGGATTTCTCAAGATATCTTTAACTGAATTCAGAAAACAGTTGCAAAATATGGACCTTGGGTAAAGTTTAATTCTTAATTTCTTTTCTTTTTTTGTTTTTGTTTTTGGGTCACACCAGCCTCAGGAGTTACTCCTGGCTCTACACTCAGAAATTGCTCCTGCATACTCGCTGGTGGGGGGGAAGGAGGGGGGAACCGTATGGGATGCTGGGATTCAAACCACCGTCCTCATGCATGCAAGACAAACGCCTTACCTCCATGCTATCTTTCTGGATCCTTAATTTTTAATTTTTTTGCACACTGTAATGTTTGATTTTTTCTGTTGTTAGCTAAGACCTGGTCATGCGATTTTAAGGCTAATAATTTCCCTTAAAAATAGACTAAAATAGCTTGTGTAACATGGACAAAACTGAATGATCTGACCAGATAATAATCTCCTATGGTTAGTGAAAATAAGTATCAAGAAGAAGCAGACACATTTATTATCAAAGCAGGGGACTATTTTTATAATCACAATGTTCAATTCCATTTTTATTAATGTTATTAGTAGAAAAGAGTTTATGGCAAGAACTCAAAAGTAAGCAAACACAATTAAGAAGAACCCAGTGTCCTTGAGATCTGTAGGGCTTTTAGATTTAGGACTTAGGTGTTCCTAGCTGATAATCATCTTAGCACAAGTGTGAATTAGAAAGGACCATAGTTTGCAAAAAAAATTGCATTTAGAATTTTAAAAATTGGGGTTAGACACTTATTTTCTTTATAATTTAGTTGTGTTCATTTTTATAGTTCTGTTTTTATTTGATTAATAATTTTGAACTTTCAAACCTTCCAGAGACAAAATTTACTTGCCCAGTTGAATGTTATGTAACCCATTTGAGGTAATTGTAATTAACCTAAAACTGCTGTCTTAAACTCTATTTTGAGTTTGTTTTCCTTGCCTTTGTTTTATCTCAAATACTGGGCAATTGCTTCTACTTTTCACATGAATGCCTGCATAGATATATATTTAGAGAACAGACACAGGAAAATGCTGCACAATTCTTAAAAACAGACACAACTGAACAATGAGGAGTGCATTATTCTTCTGATACAGGTAGCAGTTGTGCTGAAGAGATTTTTATTCTAATATCTATACTTTACCACTTTTATCCATTGTTAACAGACTGTGGAATTTTGAAATTAATCCTGAGGTGTTTGAAAATCTAAATCAAAATGTCACAATTCTCAATGGTTTATTGTTAGAAATTTGGAGCAGAAAAAAACAAGCAGTGACTCCTTTCCTCTGAAAAGATTCCATATGCCATCAGCCCTACTTGAAAAGATATAATTATCCAACTCTCACACTCCACACTTTCTCGTACAATTCTAAGGAAAAGTTCATACCGTGTCACTGTATTCTTAACATGAATTTTCTTTCAGGTTTTTATAGTCTTTACGTGCTTCCTTTGTAAAGTGTTCAATTTGGCTTTCATTAATACATGGGATCTTTGTATCCCAAGGTGTTGGTTTGTAAACATATTTCCTTAATGTTAACAACATATTTGCATTGCATCTTAATTGTATCTTGCTTTGTAATTCATGAATCTTTTAATATGATCTTTTATTCCTGAAGGCTCCTCACTTTGGTTCAAGTCAAATATATCTCCAGTGCCATTTAAATGGAACCTCTCCATGATTTTCCTCTTTGCTCAAGGCACCTCTTCCTGCGCCTATTGTATTTACTATCTATTACTGAACATATACATGGTATGTTTATGCATGAATCTCACTAATTAAATTAAGACCTCTTCCAAAAGTATGTGTCATCTACATGCTTTGCTCTGTGTCCACCATATCATTTAACAAACTATGATTGAACATGACTTGCTTAAGAAAATAAGTGGAATGAAAATGAATGCAATTTATTTGAGTGAAATAGAAACTGTTAAAAATTGTTTTCAGACTTGTATGTAGATGGCCTAGACTTGATTTTTTCTGTCCCCTTAAATTCCCCTGAATTAAATTCCCAGGCAAAATATATTGATCATGCTTCCATGCTTCTGCCCATGGGATTTGCTGAAAGTCTAACAGGTATTGTTCTAGGAAAAGCTTGAAACAATAAACTGACATACCAGGACAGCCCCAGCCTCGAAGCCTGGGCAAAGGGCAGGACCTAGAAAGGTAAGAATGACTTTCACTTATCATTTATTAAACTAGGTATTTTCTGGGTAAGCCTTGAAACATAGCAAAACATAACTGAGGGAACAATGGGCTGAAATTCAGGTGAGATGGGAGGGAGAGGATGTTTGAAATTGCTGCATTTTCTCTTAATGATTTATTGAATGATGTCTCCAACTTATATTTTGAAATGTACCTTAGGAGTGTTCTTGAGCAGTTTTATAGTTTTAGTAAGTAATAGTGTCTTATAACTTTATTCGGTGGTGTATGTGATTCAAATAGGATTAACTGTACTATTAGCTTCTGTTTTTTCTTACTTTTAAGAGCTTTTGAGTTGATTCTTACCTGATATAAGCTCTACAGACTGCAATTATAAGGAAAAAAGACCAGGCCTGTAGAGCAAACGAAACATTTTAGGGGCACTCACGTCCTGTCCCCAGCTCTGATCCAACACAAGATATCTTAGAAGGTCACAAGAGGGAGGGACTGAAATGAGAAGGTCCTTGAAAGGGTTGACTACATGTGTTTACTATTTAATCAATAACCTAAAACACACAGATCAGATCCCACCCAGAGACCACCTGAAGGGCACGACCCATATCTCTGCATTCCATCAAAATTAAGATTGGGGTGGCAGGTGTCAGAGGGGGCATGGGATAATCAAGGAATCATGCCTTTTTTTTTGCTTGGACCATTGGATGTTTTTTGAATTACAACAGTTATGTGAACCAATGAAATGTTTGAAGTTTGAAACCTAATTATCATATGGATTACTATGAAAGTCCTGGATTTCTAAGACTCGGGTTCTACTGGTCAACTTGTTGCATCAAGAAACGGTGGACCCCAGAGCCCTGGAGAAATAAATCCTGCTTTGCTTTTGCATTCTCTGAAAGTATGGTTCATGGTCTTTATTGAGGCTGTAGGCTTCTCCTGGACCCTGGGCTTCCCCAAACCCTGGGCTTCCCCCTGGCCCCTGGGCTGTCCCAGACCTTGGGCCTTCCCCAGGCCCTAGGCTTTCCCGGTCCCTTTTACAAAACATGTCTTTTCCAGAACATTTTTCAGGTTCTGTTTTCCAGAATATATTTTCTAAAATTTTAGTCCCTTTAATAGAAGTATTTTCTTAACATTTGATAACCATTTTGAGTTTTGAATTGATTGTTTTACCATAAGATCAAAGTCTCTAGAGAAATCTTTAGCCAGTAAATATAGCAAAATGATAAAATGTGTCCATTGAGTGGAAAATCTTTAGCTCAAGCATTTGTGCATTCTATGAGATTTAGAAGTCAGCTAGTCTGTTTTTTCATTTCACTGATACCTACTTGAGATAACCTTTTATAAAATGCAAGTATTTGATTCTTTGTTGAACCCCATTTTCCCAATATGTGCACTTTGATCTTTCAATATCAAGTGCAGTTGAAAGTCAAAGTGGAGACTCTAGCTATTAAAATTTCAAAAATTAATCTTAGTGTTATAATCAGAGGGTACTTACTCAGGTTCTTTCTTTGAAAAGCTCTTTCAACTTCATTATATTCTAATTACTATTTATAAATAGAAGTCCATGCTAAGTGCATTACCTATCAATCCCTTTTCTTCTCATTTTATTCTTTAGTCGTTCATTTTTTAAAAAAATCTTTTTGTTTGTTTGTTTTGGGGCCACACCATTGACTCTCAGGGATTAATCCTGGATATGTGCTCAGATCGCTCCTGGCTTGAGGGATCATATGGGACGCTGGGGATATGTAACTGCAGTCTATCATAGACTAATGCTTGCAAGGCAGATGCTCTGGCCCCTAATCACTCATTTTAAGAAAATCTTTGTATTTCTACATTATATTATGTAAAAATTTTGGAAAAATTCACTTCAATTTTAGTAATAAATAATTATGCTCAGATATACTTTAGTTGTAGTAAATTTGCTTTTGAAATATGTAAATATTGTTTTAATCTGGTGAATTTTTTACCTTAGGATTCTGTTTCTTTTCTGTTATTAATTTTCATAATCTCTATTGTCATATTAATTTTTATTAGTCTATAAAATGCTCTATTTTTTAGGATAAATATATAAATGAGAACTTGTCTGTAAGAAAGTCTAAAATGGTACATTGTTCCCATTTCTATGCCAGACTTGTTCTGAAATTTCTATTTCTTAGGTCATTTCACCATGTTACTCCTGAACAGATATACCTTTCTGAGCAACTTCCATTTTTAGAAGTCTTCATAATAATATATTCATATTTTATTTATTTTAGAACAATTCTAGAAAATGCTAAGCTAAAAATGTATTTCATAATAGTGACTAATTGAAATCCTCATGATATGAGTTACAATAAAAATATTGCCAAAGAGGGCTGGAGATTGCATAGTGGTGGGGTATTTGCCTTGCATACAGCAAATCCAGGACAGATGGTGGTTTGAATCTGGCATTCCATATGGTCCTTTGAGCCTGCCAGGAGCGATTTCTGAGCACAGAGCCAAGAGTAACCTATGTGCACTGCCAGGTGTGACCAAAAAAAACAAAAACAAAACAAAACAAAAAATAGAAATATTGCCAAAGAGTAGACAATATAGAAGACAATCATTTTCTAATATCCTAGTCCCAGTGGGTGAATTTTCAAAATATTTTTCTTATAGTGGGAGAGGTAGTTTTATTATCAATTATCTTCACTTATGCTACAGGCCTCTTCTTCAACCAATGCATCAAATGGACCCATTTTAACTGTGTTAACTGTTTTATGAATTTTAGGGTCTTTAATGTGTGCAAAGAAGACT
>PVKC010039203.1:0-12627 GCA_004027635.1 Crocidura indochinensis | reverse complement strand
AAACACATTTGCACTCCAACTATTCTCAATGCCTAATGTCCCCTTTCTTTTTCTAAACCTAAACCCAGTCTATTTGCTGTCAGACCTGCTGCCAGAGGTGGTAGCTGATCACATGATCACATTTCTTCCAAGAATACTTGCCCTTTTTGAGACCCCAACAAAGTTGCCTTCTGCAAAGTCTCTCCTGCAGATGTCCCTTTAGGGACAGTTGCCAGTAGGCATTTGAAGGGTACAGCATTTCTCCTTCACCCTAATTGTATTTAAAACATTATACAGACTCAGGGGCCCACACATAGTCTTGTGGCTAATACATGAACTTGGGGTTAACTTCCCACATCAAATATAGCCCAATCATTGATAGTTGTGTACTCATGGGCAATCAAGTACTTGTGCCTCAGTTTTCCTCACCTTCAAAATGGGCTGTAAATACAATACCTTTATATAGCACTTTTGGGTGCAAAAGATGAATGGACTCAGAACAAAGTCTAAGACCTTGAGGATGGCAGGTCTTAGAAAAGTTGGGAGATTTTTTTTTTACTCCATTCAGGTACCTGACTGTCACTAGAAGTGGTACACCCAGATTTCAGGCCTCTTTGTATGTGCTGGTGGTTCTCCATGGTGTCACATTTCACCAATCATTTTCTTTGCTTGTCCTAAGGGAGGAAAGAAGTAAAAAATATAATGCCAGAGTTAAATTAAGCAAGGAATAGAAGTGCTTGACTTTTGAAAGGGCTCTTATCAATCTTTTTATCATCACTGTCATCACTGTCAGCATCATATCTGACTTCCTTGGCTGAAGAAGAGTACAGGAGCACTTTGAGATAAAATGCTGGTTTGATCCCCATTACTTGTTCACCACATAATTCCCTAAGCACTGTTGAGTGCAGCCTAGAAGGCCTCCAAGCAATGCCAGGTGTGACCTAGTTAAATCTCCAGTATTGCAGGACCAGAGCAGCACCATATTCTTGATCCCACTTTGTACTGAGTCTGGGTAGTCAGTTGACTGAGAAATGCTGGGAGGGATTCCTGGGACCTAGTTCCAAACAAACCAAACTAAAACTGAAAAATCAAATCCCAAAATATCTGACTTCTCCATAGCATAATGCCTGGACTTAGCAATGAAGAACACAAATTGGTTAAGTAGTGAAATTAAGTTGAAAAGCATGTCGAGAATAAAAGAAAGGCATTTAGTTTCAGTGTGTTAGTTTGGCAAAAGTTTTATGTACAATCAATTCTTTTTTATAGCTTATTTCTTGAGAGTTGATTCTCAGAGAAAATAGTTTTTCAGTTGGTGATATTTAAATATATTATATATAAACTGCATAACCCGTTCCGGTGATATAGGATTTTGATCAACCCTATTTGTTCTGGAAATGAATTGACTGGAGTTTAAATACTTTGTCTAAAAGTTATTTGGCTTGGAAACTACCAATCTAATTCCCTTACAAGTAAGAAAATTATAAAGAGAGAGATCTAATCAGTGAGTAGAATATAGCCTTAGAAAATGTGTATCAGCATACCTTAACGAAAGTCAAATAAATCTTGAAACTTTAATATCCCCCTTTCTTGGACCTAAATAGGCCCCTTTGGAAAACTATTTTATTGTTTCTCATTAAATTAGAATTGTGCTGAGATGCCACTATCTACTGTTTCCTATTATTATTAATGTAAAAAAAATCCCTGCATATTCAGCGTTTCCCAGTTAAAGCCAACAGAAAATGTTCCTGCACTTATGCTTAACTCAGGCTCATTTTTAAACAAAGTTTCTTCCTTTCTTTTTATTTTTTTGTTTACATCTGCATTTAAAGATGACAATCCTTTCTTGTGACAATTAAGGAAATTTAATATATGGTTTTTCTTCGGCTTTGTTAAATGAACAATTCTTGTGAAGCAGCCTGAAAGATTTACAGAGGAAAGAGTCTCGTTAACCTTAGAAGGAGTCAGTAATTCCTGAGTGCCAGAATGGAGGAAGTATCATTTTTCAAAACATGGGTAGCCTGTGAGTTTTCAAGAGAAGATTCAATCACGCCTTTGATCTATCCAAGAGATGGAAGGCTTCTAAACTCAGCAGCTATGACACAGTACTGTGGGCTGTGGATTTTTATAAACAATGGAAATGATTTCTCACACTTCTTTGTTGTTGTTTCTGGGACACACCCAGCTGTGCTCCAGGCTTCTGATTCGATGCTCAGGAATCATTCCTGGAGGGGCTTGGAGGGCCAACAATGGGTGCAGGGAGGGAGTAAAAAGAGAAGAGAGAGACCACGGTCCAATTTGTATCTGTTCATCTCCTCATTGTACCCCAACCAGCAAAGGAGCTGGGGTCCTATGGAGCTCTTTGACCTTTCCCCCTGGGGACATGAGTTCTATTGTTCAGGATTCCAACTACCTCTCAAGGACTTCACTTCCAAATACCATCACAGTGTGATGTGGATTAGACATCAACCTAGGACTTTTGTGCTAGCCAATCCATTATAGAAATGCCATGAGGGTTGAAATTCAAGTTGCTGTTGTCTGTGATATTTCTCAGAAGTACTGTGTGCTGGGGCCCGGGAGATAGCATGGAGGTAACGCATTTGCCTTTCATGCAAAAGGTCATGGGTTCGAATCCCGGTGCCCCATATGGTCCCCCGTGCCTGCCAGGAGCAATTTCTGAGCATGGAGCCAGGAGTAACCCCTGAGCACTGCCGGGTGTGACCCAAAAACCACACACACACACACACACACACACACAAAAGAAGTACTGTGTGCTGTGTCAGATTACACCTTCACATTCCTTCTTGAAACAGATGTTGTGTCCACAATGACTTTATGTAGGAAGTCTTGAGAGACGAAGCATTTTGCATATAGCAGCCTCTTTGGGAGCACTTTTGAAACCAGGGCCCCCTTTCCAATTCCCTTTCATATTTCCAGTAGTATTTAAGCCCTTAAACTATGTTTCAATTCATACAAAATATAAAAAGCATCAAACACAATTGGGTAGAGTGCTTACCTTGTATGCTACCAACCTGGTTTCAATTCTCAGCATCCTGTATGGTTTCCCAAGAATCACCAGGAGTATTTCTTGAATGTAGAGCCAGGATACTCCTGAGCATCATCTGGTGTGAGCTAAGAACAAACAAAGCACTGAATATATATGATAATTCAAATGCTACATTAATACTATGTCATCTACTGTACAGAACATGAAAAGACCCATTTTCCCCCTCAAAAGTAATGTTAAAAGTCCTGTAACAGTTGCCAGGATTTTCCCCAATTCTTACAGTGCTTCCTGCTACTTTTTGATTTATTCACTACTTGCTAGTTTCTTCCACTCACTTTCAATTATCATCCAAAATATTCCCTTATTTTCCCCTGGTTTAGATTCACTGTCTTCCTTGTTGATTATATTGTTCCAGGGCACCCATTTTTAGACGATAAAGAAAGTCCTCTCTTGGATCAATTTCCTGCTCTTGGATCAATTTTCTTCCAAAACCTTGATGAAGATCTGATAGCAGATCACATTCTTACTTATTCAACCCTTGCTCAGCTATTCCCAATTAGACTGCAAGCTGCCTCAGAGCACATTTGTCTCAGGACATATTTCCAGCACCTACTCTACTGGCAGCTGAGAAATATGTTGAACAGTGAACACGTGAGGCTGGCATTTGCTAAAAGAAACCCAGATTGCAAGATCAAGGTTGTAGGTACATTGACATTAAGGCCAGGATAGGCAGAGAGGTGGAGTGGTAAGTACTGGGACTCTTAGAAAAGCCTGGAAAAGTACTTAACTAGGAAGGAGGAGGGAAGAATTTCTGAGGAATGTTTTGTACTGTGTTATTATGTGAATAAAAGTAGTATTGAATACTATTAAGCTCCATGAGTCTGAGAATAGGAACTTTTAGGAAAAAATTTCTAAAGATTCTGCTTAGAAAGAATTTTACTAAGCATCAAAATTTTCAGTTGGATTAGATTTTTCTCAGGTTACTGATATGATTTAAAGCAATGTCAGGGGTGAAAAAAAAGCTGATAAAGAAAAGGTGGTGGACTATGGTTGATCATACTGACCTAGTCTGAACAGTATACATACAGATTGGGTTCTAATTCCAGCTTGCTACTTGCAAGCAATGCAACTTTAGGAAACTTGCTTAACCTCTCTGAACTTTGTTTCTCATCTGCAAAACGGGGTTTAATCCATTTTCTATTTCACCCCGTTCGGAGCATTACATTAAAAAATAGGCTAGAGAGATAATCCAATGGGTTGGAACACATGCTTTACATGTTGAAGTCCTTGGTTCTGATCCCTGGAGTGGAGTGGCCCTTGAATACAGACTTGGGAGTAGCCCCAAAACACTGCTGGGTGGGGCCCCCAAACTAGAAAAATAAGCCATAAAACTAAGTCATAAACATAAAAACTTATGTTACATGTTTCTTCAGTACGCATAGAATATATGGAAACCATATTTATGGAAGTAATCATGCATTTTATTAAAGATTATGCAAATGAATGCATCTTATTTTAAAGGCTAAAGGTTGACTTCAGTTTTAAAGCAAAATATAATTGAAAATACAGATTTGTGGTTTTACTGACTTTTTGCTTTTGTAAGGTACTACTGAATAAAACATGACAGTATATAATATGTGATAAATGCAATAATATACAAGTACTTGTCGTTTTCCTCCTAGCATCTCCTAGGACTGTATTTTATTGCATAGGATGTCAATATGGCAATGGATGATTTAGGACATATGGAACCATTTCTATTCTTTGTGTCATACATACTTCACTAATAACCATGTAAGTTGCCACTTCGGTGGAAGTATGTTGTAGAGCTGTAGCTCAGTGCTATAAATGTCTCCCTCTTTTGAGGAGTCCAGTAGACTCCGTCTTGAGACCATCGGAAGAGTGCCTCATCATTTTCTGAATACTGTGAACACTATGGATTATACTTTATTTAATATATACAGCATGTAAATAAGTTTCAGAGACATAAAAGCTTCAAAACTAAACGAAAAGGAAAATTTAATAACCAACCGATTTTTAGATTGTGCACTAAATAATGTGCTTTTCATCCTAAGAAAGGGGAGGAGGAAGGCAGAATTTAATAGACATATATAACAAATTAAAATTCAGTATCTAGGGGGTGTAAATCACGTTCCGGGAACCAAACAATGTGGTCTGCATCAGATCTCTTCCAGCTGCTCTGCCTGGGAACTTGAGCATAATTCAACCAACTGAGAAACAGGAAGCTGCTTCCAATCCAGGGTAAAAGACACAGAGCCTGTGGCTCTTGGATCAGGTCCTCTCTGCCTGGCTGTCTTAGAGAAACATGGCATCCAACTGATATGCTTGCAACTGCCCTTCCAGGATGAGGGTATAAGACAAGGGCACTGAAAATGAAATAAGACACCCAATCTTGACAGCTGTGAGATCTCAGGGACAGAACTAGCTTCACTAGGGGATGATTTTTGAACCTTAGAGATATATGGCAATGTCTGGATTCACTTTGGATTCCTCAACTGACTTGGAAAGACATAGATAGGTGAGGGATGTTGCTAATTATGTGATACTCAGAACAATGATTAACCCGTTTAATAAGGAATATCTCACCTTTGAGTGGTAGAAGGGTTCCAATCACAAGTGCTGGACATTTTGAGGGTTGATCACATAATTTTGTCCTCCAGGTCCTTTGGGATCCTAAATATTTATTATTTTGGGATCCTAATATTTATTAGAAAACCCAATGTCCTTACCACCAAGTAAAGACTTGCATTCTTGCTTTCTCTGCCTCAGGAAATGATACCACACTTGGTAATGCATCATGGTCTCATGTGTTCTGGGTTCTTTTTATACATTTGGTGACAGGCCACTGAGTTGCACAGGTCTCCAAGTCAATGATTTTGTTTTGATTCGTGAAAGAGCATCTGTGTAAGAAAACCAGGGAATTTCCCCCTTGGGGAGATGAACTTAATACCTCACAGAACCAGCATGAGAAATATACTTAGGTACCATAGTGGCCTTTCCTTCCTGCATTTAGTTTAAGAAACAGGGTAGAACCCGGGAAGGTGGCAGAACCTCAGGCTGCTCTGCCACCGGCTTGTGGCTGAGTAGGAGACATCGGTCTGTTGGCTGTCAATCCATTCCTGGTTAATAGCATCAGACTTGTCTTTAAAAATTCATGCTGTGGTCTTTGGTGTAATAATTGTAGCTCCAGAGAAGTTTGTTAAAGATTGCATCAGATAGATTCTTTGTAATGGACAGTCTCTGCACATAGGCATTTCTACTTCAGAATGGTTTATTTGGGGAAAGAAATAGAAGTCTGGAAGCTACAGGGTTTTCAGCATATTTCACAATCGCCGTCTTTGTCGAAATGTCTTGGACAATTTTATGGGAGGAAAATTTTGTCCTTATTATACTGGACTGAATAATTTGTTAAATTATGTTTTAAATCAGCATTTCCTCAAATTGAAGAGCAAGTGATGCTAAAGTGTATCATGGATTATTATACATGCAATTTGCATAAAAGTTGAGAGAAGTCAGTACTTTAGTTGTACCAGGGTTCTGCCTAGAAAGATTGTACAAAACCGATGACTAAGATGAATATTGTTGGTGGCCAGACCTTCTGTTATCTAATTATAAAAAAGCATAGTCTTGTCAGCTGATGGAGGATAGAGCAAGCTCGTAATGAAATCATAACCATTTGGAATAAAATGGAAGCTTCACATCAAAGTGCAGATGCAGCATTTTTACAAAACTTCTCTTGCATTTTGAGGGCAAAGTTCTAAATTCCAGGACTTGTATGTTTTCCCAGCACTGCTCTGAAGACAAGAACAGGTGGTGGCTCTGGGGACATGGGGACTCAAGACAGCATTTACCAGCCATGCTCACCACCTTCATTGCAGACTTTGTCCCAGATAGCTGTAAATCATCTGTTTTATTTATTGAATTTTTGCAAGTTTGTATGTGTGTGTGTGTGTGTGTGAGAGAGAGAGAGAGAGAGAGAGAGAGAGAGAGAGAAAGAGAAAGAGATAGAAGACAGAAAAATGGTTAGAAAAGGTATAAAACAATTGGAGCAGTTGTTGAAGATTCCCAGATGAAAGAATTTGCTTATCTTTTATATACATAAAAACCATGCAAATGACTCACTCTAAAGAGCAAAAGATTTTAAACTTCTAGAGGAAAGGAGGAATATTGATAGTGTAATTCATTTTTACCTAGTAGTGGAGTAGTGTGATTAGCTCTTAACCAAAACCTATCATCAGTTTACGATTCCCTCCTCCCTCCCTCATTTCCTACCTTCATTCCTCCCTCCCAACACAAATTTATTGAGTGGAACAAAAAGGCAAAAAACGGGAAAAATACACAAATGAACAAAGCAGCTCATTTAAGACACTCTAAAATTAAATGCTAGGGAGGAAGTGAAATGGAACGACCTGGCAGAAGCAAGAGAGGCAATTGTTTTTTTTTTTTTTTTTGTCCCTCAATTCACAATACAGACAAGGCAAGGGTCTGGGTTTAGGTATATATGGGGTGCATTTACTGTACCTCCTCTTTCTATACAGTCAGTGTAAAGAACACAGCCTGTGGTAAGAAGTGGGAGGCCTTATATTTTCTTTTTTTAATTTTTTTTTATTTTTTAACACCCCCTTCACCAGTGCAACTTTCCCACCACCAATGTCCCAAATCTCCCTCCTTCCCAACCCACTCCCACCTATACTCCAGACAGGCTTTCCAATTCTCTCATTCATGAATATGATTAGGGTAGTTCTCTATGTAGTTATTTCTATAACTGCACTCACCACTCATTGTGGTGAGTTTCATGAAGTGAGCTGGAAGTTCCAGGCCTCCTCCCATTATCTCTGAGGATTGGTGCAAAAATGACTTTCATTTTTCTCAGAACCCATAGATGAGTGAGACAATTCTACGTCTCTCTCTCTCTCCCTCTGACTTATTTCACTCAGCATGGTAGAGTCCATGTACATCCATGTATATGAAAATTTCATGGCTTCATCTCTCCTGACAGCTGCATAATATTCCATTGTGTATATGTACCACAGTTTCTTTAGCCATGTCTGTTGAAGGGCATCTTGGTTGTTTCCAGAGCCTGGCTATTGTGAATAGTGCTGCAATAAATATAGGTGTGAGGAAGTGGTTTTTGTATTGTATTCTTGTTTTCTTAGGATATATCCCTAGGAGTGGAATAGCTGGGTCGAATGGTAACTCAATTTCCAGAGAGACTATTGTGACCAGTTACTTTAATTTGAACAAAAAAGATGTGTAAGCCATGGGAAATGAACACTCTGATACAGGGAATACTTCTTTGTTCTCTCCACCCAAAGTACCACTTGTGGGGAAAGAGTCTTGCATCTTTTGGTGAGGAATGCTGTCTCCCATCTTTGTTCCTCCTAAGGCAGGCAGAGTGCTACTGGAAGTTCATCAAAATGGCCATTAGATAGTTATAACACGATTATAGGCTATTTGTTTGGAAGAGTATCTTTCCAGGGGTAATGTTTCATCTGAAATCTGAAGAATGAGAAAAAGCCTAGCATGCAAAGACACAAATATTTCATAGATATGCAAAATATAGTTGCCCTATGGAAATGTAAGTAAATAGATATCCCATAGATAAAGATAGTTCACAGATATATCTTATATATAAATAGTACAGATATGCAAAGATGTCAATACTCTTTACATAGGGAGGATAAGACATGTAACTATTTATTTTATGGATAAAGATACAGTTATTCCACCGATAAGAAAGAAGATAGCTAGATAGGTTACAGCTATGCAGAGATGTAGACCTTTTGGTGGGAGGGAACAAGTCCTGTGCCCCTATGGTGAGGACAGAAATCATCAGAAGAACCCAGATTTACCCAAGTCTGAACTTGACAACCCTCTTCCCAAGGTCTCTGCCATTCTGGCCCAGAGCAGATTTTCTTGCAGAAGTCAGGCTGATTGGCTGTCTGGAGCAAGAGTTGAGGGCTTTGATACCTCATTGATGGGAAAACTTAGAAGTATGAGAAAATATTGTAAAACAAAACCATCAGCAATAGCTATATCTACATCTCAGAAAATAACAATGAAGGTCCTGTGGCCATTCATGCCTGTTGTTGCTGGTAACAGTCCAATTCAATTGCAAGAGGAGCTAAGAATTGATAAGATTTAGTTATGCCAACTCGACCTAAGAGCAAGTTATCCTACCTCATCAGCTAACAGTAAGACAAAAATCAGAAGACTTGTTACCCTTTGGTCTATCCATATGCCAAGGTCGTGATTTACAGGTGACTGGTTGACAGAACCAGGGCCAGACTATAAGTACACTGGGACCAATATAAAAGTCCTAGTCTAGGGCATGAGCTACGACCTACATAACAACTATGATCCCCTAGTTCCAGAGGTCTGTCTGAGACTATTGCAACAGAAGGGGATTTCTGGAAACATAACGGAAAACGCTATTCCAGGCGTCTTCCCTAGGACCAGCGCAAAGACCAGGTCTGCCAATCACAGAAGACGGATTAAAACGACACTAAGGGAACAGAACTTCTAGAACCACACAGGAAAACATAATCAGAAGTTCAACTCCTTGGCTCGGGTAGTTGCCAAGACCTCCAGATACAGAGGTCTGATTTTATCACCCAGGATACAGCAGAAATCTCCCATACAAAAGTACCAAGGGGAGAGTAAATGAACCTGAAAGGAGTCTATAGTTAATCCTGTGACTATATATGGCAAGGGTGGAGAAACCCTGTATCTCCTCGGCAAAGGAAATTCATTTTCGAATGATCCCAACATTTACTGTGCATCTGCAGGAGGGAAAAAAAAAAGGCAAAAACAAAACAAGCACAAAACAATCTTGTTTTTATTATCATTTTTACTTATCTATCTTTTGTTGATCTCATTATTGTGGTCTGGCTATTGAAGTGAATGTCCCCATTTATATTTATTTATTTTCTTCCTTTCTTTTCTTACGTGTATTGCCACATTTCTATCTCAATACCATGGCCTTTATACAGTACTTTTTTGTACTTTTTTTTTTGAAATGCTCACTGGATATTTTATTTGACGATTCTTTATGTACGGTTGTTCTATGCCACCTTCATTTTCACCTCCGTTTCTCAAACCAAAAATGAAAGCCTCTAGAAGGACTCCACCCATTCCGGGAGTATTTGATCCCTTGGTTTATTTATTTATTTTTTATTTATCTTTTTTTTCTTCTTCTATTTTTTCTCTCTCTCCAGGTTATTAATTTTCTCTTTTTTCAAACAAAACCACATAACTTGAGCTAACTATTCCTGCCTCCCAATTAGGGGGGGAGAAAGGGGTAACCAAGACCAAACAGGTGAAAGACCACTAAGTACTAAGCTAGGCACAGAGGGGACCATTTGCCTTAGCAACCCCAAGGGGGTGGGGGAGAGGATATGGGAAGTAGGATGGGAACAGAGGTGGAGGGAGGACTATTTGGTGATGGGAATTCCCCTGATTTTATGTTAATTTGTACCTAAAATATGATTGTTAACAATATGTAAGCTAATATGATTAAAATATGGCAGTATACTGTCATGGGGTTAACTATAAAAAAAAGAATGATATGATAGGCAACAAATGTATTAATTCCACTGTAAAGATGAAGTCATTTCTGGAACATTGGATATAAAAAAAAATCTTAGTACTTTTTCCAAAGTGCTTGCTTGATCTCATTGTACCTATCTGTTATCATGGCCAAATAAAAACATTCTTATAGTAAAAAAAATATTTATTATGCATTTAGTATTGTCTTACCAGTTAAAAATAAAATACATTTGAATGTATCTTCTTGAAATTATTATTCAATGTATAATGGAAGAAAATATTTAGTTAACATATCAGAAATGAAAATAAAACTTATTCTCCTGTATGCAATTTTTTCTTGATTGGTAAGCAATACTATAGAATTAGAGTGATATATATGCGTATGTATTTATGCCTCTGTGCATTTGACTATATAACTCATATTTAACTCTAATATCAAAGAGACTTCTTTACACATTCTTCCCAACTTTTACTCCACCTTCCCCTCTTGTAATCTCTAGTTTCCACAGTGTAAGAGTTTTGCGGCTTCTTTTTTTCTGGTTTACTTAGTTATTTATAATACACACATGAGCAAAACCATCTAGTAATTATCTCTACCTTCCTGACTTATTTCACTCAGAATCATCACCTCAAGTTCTATTCATTTTGTCCCAAATGGCATGATCTCATCTTCTTATGGGAATACAGCAGTATTCTCTGGAGTGTATTCACCACAGCTTCAGTATCCAATCATCTAGCAATAGGTATATGAGCATTTTTCCAAGACATATTTTTCATATCAGTACTTGTGAATCTCTCTCATTCTTTTTGAGGCAAATATTCTATTCTTTGGAAAAGCAGTCATTATTAATCAGCTACTGGAATCCTGACTGGCCACATGACTTGCTGTGCCATTCATTTCCTTGGGTCAAGAAAAGAGGAAGTAAAACTTGAGTCAGGGGAAATAAATAAGCAAAGGTAACAAGGTGTGAAATATTTCGGCCTACTGAGAGAATAGAATGAGGGAGGTTGCTATGTTGGGATTTAGTGGAAGAGGGCCTGATTAGCAGATGAAAGAGAGAGAAAGCAAAGGAGCATACAGTCAGAGGCACCTTGGAAAGAATCAAGAAGCTTTTAATCAAAGGCGTAACATGGTGGTATTTTAATATTTTAATTTTACATAAGAATGGTCTAAAAAGAGGCAGGAAGAGAAGATCATTTTAAAATCTTCATTGAGCAACTTTCATGTTTTTTGATCTTTAGTGAAATCCACTCTAGAACTAAGACTTGACAGCTTCTTCCATTCCAGAGACTTTATTTTTTTAAACCTTATATTCAGTATAGTACTTAGATAATACAGATAGTTTCTTTTAATCTGAGTGTCTTCAAAGCCTTACTGAGTCATGGATGGATGGGTTGTTGAAGGAAATTGCCCACTTCCCACTCTCAGGAGGAACTGAGACATCCACACATCCAAAGGAAGTGAATTCTTTAACAAAGGAATTAATGGACTCTGAAAGGAATTTGAAGATGAACATTCTCAGATTTTATCATGACATAAGAGAATGGTCACCTTTCCTGCCTTCCTTCTCTCCCTCCTTCCTTCCTTCCTTCCTTCCTTCCTTCCTTCCTTCCTTCCTTCCTTCCTTCCTTCCTTCCTTCTTTCCTTCCTTCCTTCCTTCCTTCCTTCCTTCCTTCCTTCCTTCTTTCCTTTCCTCTTCCCCTTCCTCCCTTCTTTCTTCCTTTCTTCCTTCCTTCCCTCCTTTCCTTTACTCCTTCCTCCTTCCTTTCCTTCTTACATCCCTTCCTTCCTTCCTTCCTTCCTTCCCTCCTTTCCTTCACTCCTTCCCTCCTTCCTTCCATCTCTCCTTCCTTCCCTCCTTTCCTTCACTCCTTCCTTCCCTTCACTCCTTCCTTCCTTTCCTTCACTCCTTCCTTCCATCTCTCCTTCTTTCCTTCCCTCCTTCTTTCCCTCCTTCCCTCCTTCCTTCCATCTCTCCTTCCTTCCCTCCTTTCCTCCTTTCCACCTTTCTTCCCTCCTTCCTTTCTTCTCTCCTTCCATTCCTCCTCTCCTTCCTTCCTTCTTTCCTTCTTTC
>PVKC010039202.1:0-12585 GCA_004027635.1 Crocidura indochinensis | reverse complement strand
TGGCTCTGGTGGAACACAGACACTACTCCTGTCCCTAACCCAGTGTCCCAGACTACATTGGCTAATTCTGTGACCACAGGGCTTTCCTGGCTCCTCCGATCTTGTTCTTACCCTTTCTGTTCCCAAAAGGTTCTGAGGAGTCGGGGTACAAGAGCATTTTTTTAAATCCTTGACGTGCAGGTGCTTCACATTGTATCATAGGCTCTCAATTTCCTTCCCATTAAATAGTTTTAAAAATGTATGTTCTTGACTGCCTATAGGACCTCCTATGAATTTTTCAAACCCACCTCAGCTGAAGTTCAACTATATTTAAGGCTCAGAAGTCCTACTAGACACACACACATTTGAACTGAAAACAAGATTTGATTGAAGAAACTGTCCCCACTCCTGGCTGGTGGCCAGTGCGCAGATCAGGGGAAGGGCACAGAAGTATCCATAGATGGCCTTTGAATTCAGCAGACCAAGTGGAACTTACCCCAGAGCCTGTCCCTGACATTACGGTTTCAATAGTCTCCACCACATATCTGTGAAAGATCTGACTGTTTCTCTGCCCGAATCACCAGGGATTCCCTTCCTATTAACTGACTCTCTGTCGACTTCTAATGAGCGAGGTAATTACTCATCTTATCTCATGGCAAACCCCACTAACTGAGTTTGGCTTGATTAAAAAAATGTGTTTCTTCAAGCTATTATTTCTTTTTCCTGGTGGAGACGATGCTCCCGTAATTAAGGCAGTTTGTGAGAAATCCGGCTGATCCATTGGCTTATTTGGCTTGTGACAACGTGATTGAACGGCGAGGCCCTCCCAATATTTGCTACTGAGAACGTGGACTTCTTTTTTTTTAAAATAATATCGTTACTTAAACACCGTGATTGCAAACATGTTTGTAGCTGGGTTTCAGTTATAAAAAATGAATAACCCCCTTTACCAGTGCAACCTTCCCACCACTGATGCCCCCATCTTTTATCCTCCCCCACCCCACCTATATTGGAGACAGGCATTCTATTTCTCTCACTCACTACCATTGTCATGATAGTTGTTAGTATGGTTATTTCTCTAACTGCACTCGCCACTCTTTGTGTAAGCTTCATAGCATTGCCCGTCCTTCCAGCCCTCATCCCTATTGCCTCTGGGTGTTATTACAATAATGTCTTTTTATTTATTTATTTTTTTTTTTGGATTTTGGGCCACACCCAGTGACGCTCAGGGGTTACTCCTGGCTATTCGCTCAGAAGTTGCTCCTGGCTTGGGGGACCATATGGGGAACCGGGGGATTGAACTGCGGTCCGTCCTAGGTTAGCACAGGCAAGGCAGGCACCTTACCTCCAGCGCTACCGCCCAGCCCCAATGTCTTTTATTTTTATTAAATAATCCCATAGATGAGTGAGACTATTCTGTGTCCATCTCTTTCCCTCTGACTTATTTCACTCAGCATAATAGTTTCCATGTAAAACGTGGACTTCATTTGCTGTCTGTCAGAACAGCAAGCAGAAGTAAACTGCTGTGTCAAGGAGGGTCCAGCCCCCACGGTGCTGAGTAGGCGCTCACAATAGCACTGAGCACCCCATTCTTGGTATATCTGGGTCCCCCCAAGTGAGGGGTACCAGGTCTGCATGCTTCCACAGAATGAAGCTCTGTGATGATCCCATTTGCCAAGCAAGTTCTTTAGATATACTCAACACTATCATCTTGTTTCTCTCTGGGGGTTTGTTTTCTTAAGGTTTTAATTCAAGAATTCTGGAGAGAGAGAGAGAGAAAGAGAGAGAGAGAGAGATTAGCTAGCATGCTCAAGCTTAGTCACAGGCTTTTCTAAAGCCAGTGAGAGCCTCAGATCACGTCCCAGTGCTCAACTGTGCAAGCATAAAAGTGCACATCTCAAGAGGGGAGATGCAGGCCCCTACACCATGCATGGCCGGCAGCATGCCTGTGCCTTCTCTCCCTTTGTGCAACTGGTATTTACTGAGCTCTTTCTCAGTGTCAGCATCGTCAGCCAAGGAATTCGGTTCTGTAGAAAGACCAAGCAGTTGGCTTGTCATTCTAGACATGCTGCTTAGCCAGATTTCTCTTCTCAGAGGAAGGCTGGGACCAGTCAGTCTTCCAGTCTGTCTTGAAGGGCTAAAGGGGGGTGCAGATGCTGGAGAGACTCTCGCTGCTGCTTCTGCATGTTTCCACACCTCATGGTGGCTCCATTGTCACCTGGAAGTAGAGACTCTTAGTCATATCAACTACAGGCAAGTTTAAGAAAGGAAAGGGAATTAAGAAGGAGAGAGGGACCAGAGGAAAAGCAGAGCAGAGAAGGCATTTGTTTTACATATAGCTAACTCACATGGTCCCCCGGCATCTCATATATATCATATGGTCTCCCACAAGCATCACCAAGAATGATCCCGAGCACAGAGCTCGAAGTAACCACAGAACATTGCTTGGGTGTGGTTCAATAACATAAAAACAAAGCAAAACAGAAAAAAAAATGAGAGAAAGGAAGCATTGAAGGCAGAGATGAAAAAAGACAAAAAGAGGCCCTATTCCCTGATAGTTCAACCAAACCATAAAGATGTAATTTAGTATATTAGTTCCCAATGGGGGTCCTATGTATGCCCCTTATGTGCCCCAGAATTTTCCCAGGGGGCCACAAGTAAATATTACCTCCATGGGAGAGCACAGTAAATACCATATTTTCATACCATAAAATGCACTTTTATCTCCAAAAAGTGCATCTTTTGGAGTGAATGCCGCCTGCAGCTGAAGCCTGAGTGCAGGGGCAGAGAGCATCTAAAAACTATGTGCATCTTATGGTCGGGTGTATCTTATAGAGAGAAAAAATATGCTAAGTCGGGAGTCAACCAATAGGGTAGGACCTTCCCTGAAGGAGAAAAGGTTTCCAGGGGGTCACCGTGGGACAGAAGTTGGGCCTCATATATGAAGGAGACAGAGTGGCTGCAACTCAGAGCAGCCCTGAAACTCCAGCCCCAAAGGAGCATATGGCTGAATACGAATTATCCCTCTATGTTCCACACCTCCCTGTTCCGCTCTCTAGATACCAAGACCAAAGCTGGTGGAGTTCCAAGAGGGATCAAGGGAGCAAAGCACACATAGAAGAACGAAGAGGCTCGCAGCCCCTCCTCTGCCCACATCACAGCCCCACACGCGGGCAGGCTCTGACCCTGGTGGCTTTAAAGCAGGTGACTCGCTACTCGACTTTCAGAGGGGAGGCAGTGAGCACATCTATTGCCCAGTGCCTGTTTTGACTCGTCAACAGTACAAAACCAGGATGGACCGTGGGAGGCAGGGAGAGACAGAGAGAGCTTATTTTCACAAGCGCCCTTCAAAACAGTGGCGGTCTTCTTCAAGATGCTTTTGCATTTCATTTTTGTGTTTCCTATTATTCTTGCCGAGCTCTTGCAGGATTCGCTGCAGGAGAGAAGGAGACAGCTTCTAAGCTCACGGAGCGGGGTCCCAGGAGAGCTGAGACTGTCTTCTCTGATTCTTCCCTTTCCCAATGGTGAAGACTCCTGTGCCCTATTCTAAGCAAGAACAGCAGCAAGGCCAAATATCTATCTTTTAAGATATGTGAACTGGAATTATTTCACAGAAGATCCCATTTCTAGTTCATTCTGCTTACAAGGCATTGACTCTCCTGTTATCTAGTTCCCTGCATTGGTAAAAGTGCCTCTTCTGGGGCTGGAGCAATAGCACAGCAGTAGGGCGTTTGCCTTGCACGTGGCCAACCTGGGACAGACCCAGGTTCAATTCCTGGCATCCCATATGATGCCCACAGCCTTTCTTCTTTTTTTTTTTTGTTTTTTTTTTTTGTTTTTGTTTGTTTTTGGGTCACACCCGGCAGTGCTCAGGGGTTACTCCTGCCTCCATGCTCAGAAATTGCTCCTGGCAGGCACAGGGGACCATATGGGGCACTGGGATTCAAACCGATGACCTTTTGCATGAAAGGCAAATGCCTTACCTCCATGCTATCTCCCGGGCCCAGCCAGGAGCATTTCTAAGAACAAAGCCAGGAGTTACCCCTGAGTGTTGTCGGGTGTGACCCCAAATCCCTCAAAATTAATTAAAAATAAATAAACACGGGTCAGAGTGATAGCATAGCGGTAGGGCATTTGTCTTGCATGCAGAAGATCTGGGATAGGCCCAGGTTTGATTCCAGCGTCCCATATGATCCCCCTAGCCAGGAGTGATTTCTGAGCACAGAGTCAGGAGTAACCCCTGAATGCCATCGGGTATGGTCCAAAAACAAACAAACAATAAATAAATTAAATAAATAAATAAATAAGTCACCACTAACCCCAAAAGTGCCTCTTCTTCCTCACCACTACCTCCTTAGGTCTGTCTGCATAGATCTCCATTGTGAATCTCTGCTTGAATTACCAGCCTTCAATTAGGGTCCAAATACGAGCAGATCAAGTTTGAGGAAAAGTATCAACTCTGTGCAGCTTTCTGGAGAGGAAATAGCACCACGGAGCTCTGCAGTTGTGTTATTACCCTGAACATGTGATGGTGATGGGTGAGTACCAGCCTGCGCATCGAGGGGCCATTCATCTGACACTTTCTGATTTTCCCCCTCGCACCGCCAAGATTGATCCCCCCATTCGCTATTAAAAACAAACAACTATCTATTGAAACATGTCTCATAGAAGAGACGGAAATTGATTTGTCTCCGGATACCATGTGCTAGGGCTTGTGCAATAGGCATGCCCAAGGGATGCTTTCTAAGTGATGGATCTCACACACAGAACCGCACCACACATCTCTTTATGGAGGGAGAGAACCACCTTCAGAGACCAAAGTCTGAGTAGCTTTTCTCGACTCTGCTTTGGATTGGTCCCCCCGGAGCACTTGCATTCAGGAGTCAGGAAGGATGTGCCGGATTGCCCACATAAGCTTCCTAATACCCCTCTTATGAGTGGATTCTGCTATGAGCCCGAGAAGCATAAGCAATTATCGGGGCTTTAGGGACTGAGCTTTCGGGGCTCTGAAAGAAGATGAAGGGGCAGGCTGGGCCATCCATAAACAGTCATGGGCTTCCTGTCAGAAGAAGATGGCATTTTCCATTGCTGTTGATAAAAATCAAAGACATATAAGGTGACAGGAGATGGAGCGATAGTACAGCAGGAAAGGCATTTGCCTTGCACACAGCTGACCAGGGTTCGATCCCCGTTATCCTATAGCCTATCTGGAGTGATTCCTGAATTCCTCCAGGCCTGGCCCCCAAACCAAAATCAAAGGAACAAAAGAGATGTACAGGTGTTAGGGCCAGAGAGATAGCCCAGCAGTAGGGCGTTTGCCTTGCATGCAGCCAACACAAGATGGACTCCAGTTTGAATCCTGGCACCCCATATGGTCCCCCGAGCTTGCCAGGAGTGATTTCTGAGCACAGAACTAGGAGTAACTGTAGAGTATATTTTATGTATTGTATTTATTTTGTATTAAAAAATAATAAAGTTTGAAGGGGAGGCCAAAGGAGATAGTTGGACAGTGACAGTTGGAAAGTGACAGTTGGAAAGTGACAGTTGGAGAGAAAGTATAAAAGGGGGGAAGAGACAGCGAGAGGAGACCGGACCGGGAATAGAAGAAGAGGGAAGAAGAAAAGAGGGAGGAAGGAAAAGGGAGGTCTGGGAGGACTGGGAGAAAGCGGGAAGAAGACAGCGGAAAAAGAGACCGGGGAAGGGAGGAAGGAAAAGCGAGGACTGGGAGAAAAGGGAGGTCTGGGAGGACTGGGAGGAGAAGGACTGGGAGAAAGAGAGGGAAGAAGGGGCTGTCAGGAAAAGAGATTAGGAGAGTCAGGGAGACGTATAGAGAAGAAGAGCTGAGACAGAAAGAAGAAACATAGAGAATAAGAAGAAGCAAGACAGAAAGAGAGAGAGATTAAGGGAGAAGAAGAGAGAGTGTGCAGAGACAGGGACAGAAGTCAAAAGATTAAGAAGAGAAGAGCAGAGGCAGGGAAAGAAGAGAAGACAGAGACAGGGAGACAGAGAAAGAGACAGAGACGGACAGAGAGGAGAGAGATCGAACCAGGGAGAATTAAACTCTTTTGGCCAAACCTGTTGTCCCCCGAAACCTCTGTGTGTGAGTCATTTCTTGTGGACGGTTTTTGCTAAGGCTTCCCCCACAGCTCATGGCTGGATACATCAGCCGCGGGTTTAGCAACTTTGTTTTCCAACATGGGTTTAGATACTTTTTAACCCAACAAGTAACCACTGAGCGCTGTGGGGTGTGACCAAAAAACAAAACAAAACAAAACAAACAAAAATATATAGGTGTTTATGAATTATAGTTTTCTTTGAAAACAGAGTCACATGATGCCTAAATTTAGGAGGGTGGCTGCTTGGTGACTCTGCAATAGCCACTCCCCTCCATCAATGTCCCCTTGGCCCTTTTGTCCCCTTGTCCCCTTTTTCCCTTTCCCTGCCCGGCTTTCACTGAGTCCCAGATTTCTCTTTGCTGTTTCCTCACAGGCCTCTGTGCTGTAGAAATCCATAGTCTGCATTAGGATGGACTGTCCCCATCCTGGTCCTTCATGTGGCAGAATCACTGATATGTCCCATGGGAAGGCACGTATCACTTTCAGTGGAAATAAGGCCAGTGTCCAGACACTTTTCTGTTTTTCAGCCATCACTGGGCTGAGCTCAACCTCGCACTGGATTGGCATCAACACAGGAGTGCATGACCTTGCAATATAGTGGTTTTCACTTAGGGTATATTTTTTCCCTTTTTTGAGAGGTGGGCCATACCCAGCTATGCTAAGGACTAACTTCTAGCTCTGTGCTCACCCCAAAGGAGTTCTGGAGCTCTATCCACTGTACTCTCTCTGCCCCCCTTCAATTAGTGTTTATACTGATAAATGCCTCAAACACACCACAGGATCACAGGGTATTTCTATATTTAGAATAGAGGCTGCATCAATTATTCCAGTTAGATGGGGCGGTTGTAGAAGCAACTTGTGGGTAGGGTGTGGACAGTTGATTTTCTTGGCCAGGAGTTCAGAAGACTCCTCACGGCTTCTAGAAAATTTTATTTTGCTATCTTAATATGTGTAAAGCTCTGTGTTGCTCTTTCCTTCCTCGTATCTCCATCCCACAATTATAAGATGAGCTTGCCAAACCTACTTATGCTCAAAGCAGACAGGCACAAACATGGAACCTGTCTCTGAGGATTGACAATCGGAGCCCCTGTTGACCAACACCAGCCCAGAAACCAATCCATTTCCTGTTCTGTTGTTTTTTGGGTCACACCCAGCAGTGCTCAGGCTATCGTCCTGGCTCTATGCTCAGAAATTGCTCCTGGCAGGCTCAGGAGACCATATGGGATACCAGGATTCGAAACACAGTCCTTCTGCATGCAAGGCAAACACACTATCTTCATGCTATCTCTCTGGCCCCACATTTCCTGTTCTGTTCTATAGGACCCACCAGCTAAGAAAGGTTTTTGCATTTTTTATTGGATGAAAACAATTAAAAAATGAATTTGATTTGCTGGCATGTGAAAATTATGAGATTGAACGGCAACTGCAGAGAATGGAAGTGTGGGGCTCCCAGTTCAATGAATGCAAATATTGAAGAAACAGCCACCGCAATGAATACAGGTTTTGAACTACCAGTGTAATGAATGCAGGTGTTCAATGACCACCCAGTGGATGCAGGTATAATGGGAACCCAGCTATGGCTCCCGCTTAGAGCAGCAGCTATGGGTAGGGGGTAGGGTTGAGTCCTCCTACCCTGCTGCTCTGGCCACAAAGCCTCTCTGCTTTATTCTCTGACTCTGAAGGAAACGGGGTCAGCTATTTCAGGAGAGGCAAAGACAGAAACAAAGCAGAGTCTTGGTTGGTCTGAGGCCAAGCCCTCCCTTCCCGCTCCAGGGGCAGGAGATACCTTGGCTGGGTTCTGCCAGCTGCCAACTTGTATCCAGGCAAGCTAAAGACCAGGTTGTTTTTGGCAATGTTACCAGGGGACTCATGAGCTCCTTAGAGGTTGAATGGGACTTTGACATGGACACTGGGGCCTCCACCAGATCCTTACCTGGCAGAAGTTCAGAATGATGAGGACAGAGAATGCAGATCCCAAGTTTGGGCTCATTTATAGACCTCATCAAGATGGTATAGGAGGAGCCTGCTATCTTTAGTAAATTCTTTAAGACCAGAGCTTCTCTGGTTGGCCACATAGACATTTCTGAGGGGACATAGGTAATGATGGTACCAGTAGGGAGTCCAGCATCAATGCTGAAAAAGAGGGGAGCCATGGTAGGGAGAAGGCTGAGAAATACTGGTTTTGAAGTGTTTCTGGATGACCAGCAAGTAAGCACCTCCTCTGTCCACACTTCTTCCCACCTGCTCTGATTTCCTTTTGTTTGGGGTTTTCCTAGGCCAGCTCAGGGGTGCAGAGACCCCCACCAATAATTCTCAGCCTAACAGGCAGGTGGTTAAATGTGAAGGCCCAAGGATTCCCTGCCCTTGGTGTTGGGGTCCCTGGACCATACCTGGTAATGCTCAAAGGACCACGTGGTGCTGAGAATTGGAGTTGGGTGAGGCATCTGCAAGGTATATACCCTAATCATATACTATATTTTCATGCTCCCAACTTCTTTCCAATGAAACTGGGGCCATTTGTAGCCAAGAGTTACACATATTCAAGTTGTTCAAAAACAGACCGAGCAGAGTTGTTAGAATCCCCGATCCCAAGGTTCCAACTCTCATTGCTCATAACTATGCTGAGCAGTTTCTGCTATCACTAGTTTAAAGGCATTTCTCTGCAAATGTTAGTACAAAGCTTCTAGCTGATGTGTCCTAAGGCCAACACTGGCCCATTGCACTCAGGATGTATGTATGTCTTGTGCTCCCAGGAGCCAGTCTCACGTAAGGTCCCTAGGATGAGAATGATGTAGAAGTAACTAATATTTCATAAAGGACCAATGAGAATACCACCAACCAATGGAGATACCACCAACCATCTGGGATCCTGTCCACCAACAGGAATTCCCCCCAACCAACGAATGATGGGGAATCCCACCAACTGGGATCCCATCAACCAATGTGCTACCAACCAACCTACATACTAGGATCCCATGAACTAAGGGAATTTCACCAATCAACAGACTAGGAATCCACCAACCAAGGAGATCCCACCAACCAACCAAGGTGATTTCACCAAACAAAGGAGATCCTACTGACTGACCAGCTAGAATCCCACCAACCAACTAGAATCCTGTAGAACTTCGCTTCCCATGTATGAAATGTCTTATCTCTTTCCCCTCCACAATGAAAATCACTCTTACTTGGGATCCCATTAACACTGTCTAGCTGATGCTAACCCAATATAGCATTATATCTGTGTATGTTGATCACATCATGGCATGAGCATAAGAACCTTGATTGCTTTTGAGTTCAGCCTTTAATGAATCCCATGCCAGCTCCTCTAACTTGATTCTCAGCCCAGTTGCAGAAGGATCTCCAGAGAGAGCCCATCCCAAGACTTCCTGACTTTGGGGGTCGTATTGTGGCCTGGTTGGCCTCTGCAGGCCTTCCTTTGGGGACTGGCATGTGGAAGACACCTCACGCCATCACTTTAGTGTTCTGGGGTCTGGCATAGAATCCTTATTTCCTACGTGCCACTGTTGCCTCGACTGCTAATAAAGAGCTTGACGAGCATAAGGAATGTAGACAGTGTCGGGAACCCTCAGACGTGGGTGGCTGTCAACATTGTTCCTGTCAGAGCTTCGCTTCCCGGATATTCCGGGTCTCTGGGGTTTCATTTTCCCCCACTTAACATCGCATCTGTTCAGTGCCATCAAGCTTTGAGGCTGCTCCAGGACTGTCTGCAGGCTGTTCCCTCTCGGTCTCTCTGAGAAAGCTCCCTCTTAATCTCAGGCTATTGGGGAGACTCACAAGGGCCCCCACTCAGTCTCTATCAGCCACAATGAACAGGCAGCTTCTCACCTCAGCTTCCCCCTCCTTCCTTCACCTGGGAATCCTGCGGCCAATGGCATCATCCTATCTCTGCAGAGAATCTGGGATTTTCTCTTGTCAGTCTTAATCTGACTCAACATGAACTTCTAGTAAACATTTATCCCAGTCCACATTCACCATTATTTCTAATCTGCAATGGAATAAGACTTTGTAGAAACTATGGCTCTTCCCCTCAGGTGTTCTTCTCCCTTCTGGAAATCCTGTTAAATGTATGTTGGACCAATTTCTTCTGTCTGGCATTACTTCATCTCAGTCTCTTTTCTCTCTCTTCCTCTGTTGCTTTTTGGGTAATTTCACGGTATCAGTGAATTATTATTTTAATAGTACTTTTTGTTTTATTGGTGTGTGTGTGTGTGTGTGTGTGTGTGTGTGTGTGCATGTGTGTTTAGGATCCACTGGTGGTTCTCAGGGTTGACTCCTGGCTCTGTACTTAGGGATTATGTCTAATGAAACTCAAGAGGCCATATGTGATACTGATCAAAGCCCATGTTGGCTACAAGCAAGGAAAGTGCCTGACTATCTGTGGTCTCTCTCCAGCCCAGGAAAGTACTTTTTACCTTTTTTCTTCAGTTTTAGCAGCAGTCCTCCCAAAGCTGTTTGAGAAAAAAAATCTCAACATACTTGAGACCTGATAAAGCTCCTCCTCCCAATTGATATCTGGGGCTCTCTGGCTTGCCAGTTTATCTGGGACCCCCTGCCAGATTTGATGCTTCCTATCACTAACTTTTCACCCACTCCTGCTCATCCTGAGTCCCCACTTCGCTTCTTGGCTGTAAATCTTTATTGAGTTGTATTGAGAACCGAGTCCTGCGTTGCCCTCCTTCTTTTGCAATCACTTTCCCGAATTAAGTCTGTCTTTGCCATTTTAATCTCTGGAACCTCTCTGTAAGCACAGACTTTCACAAACATGTGGCATTAGATATGTGATGCTTGGCTTGTGTCCCAAACCTACCTCTGGGAACGAAGGGCCCGGCGGGAGCAGCATATCCACAGCCATCATTTTCTGACACCCCCATATTCAGGGTCTAGGGACTTTTCTTTGTTGAAAACAGCCCATGAAGGAGCAGCTCCGGCCCTGCAACTGTGGATAACCCTGATGAAGAGCAGATCCTACAGGCACCTGAGCTCTGTAGCCTTGGCCCCGTGTCAAGCACTGCCCGTAGCCTCCACTCCCATCCTCCTCTCCTCCGAATGCTGTAGCCAAACTCACTTCTCAATGCATATCATGCTCTGGTTTATTCCCCACTTCCTCTCTGCTTTGTTTGAGTGCGAAAACATCATAACCTACATATGTATTGTTTCAAGTTTTTCCACCTAATTACTAACATGGCTTAAGGCAAATGTGTCCCTTGCTGAGGCGTCTCCTGCTCGCTGCAGTGAAGGAAATTCTTTTCTGGGACAACGAGGAAAGGGAGGGAAGCTCCACACACCACTGGAATGTCCTGCTCATACGTATGCGCTTGCAGACATGCAAACACGGGTGCACATATTTATATGTTGTGCACCAATACGTGAAAACGCAAGGACATGTATTTCTATCTGGGGCTCCCTAGCTTGCCAGTTTATCTGGGATCCCCTGCCAGATTTGATGCCTCCTGTCAGTAACTTTCCACCCACTCTTGCTCATCCTGAGTTCCCACTTTGCTTCATAGCTATAAATTCTTGTTATTGGGTTGTATGGACAACCGAGTCCTGCTATTGCTCTCTTCCTTCTGCAATCACTCTTCTGAATAAAGTCTGCCTTTGCCATGTCAATCTCTGGAACCTCTCTGTAAGCACATACTTTTTTTTTGGGGGGGGTCACACCCGGCAGTGCTCAGGGGTTACTCCTGGCTTCATGCTCAGAAATTGCTCCTGGCAGGCACGGGGGACCATATGGGGCACCGGGATTCGAACCGATGACCTTTTGCATGAAAGGCAAACGCCTTACCTCCATGCTATCTCCTAGGCCCCAAGCACATACTTTCTAATGTGGCATTAGATACGTGATGCTTGGCGTGTGTCCCAAGCCTACCTCACATGTGGATACACAAACATACGGACATAGACATGCATACACATATAGGCACAGGGACATTCAAATACACACATGTAGCCATGAGCACATGACACACATGTATGTATGTGAATGTATACACACAAGCCTATGCATACATGGATAGCAACTCAATGCAGACAAATTAATGTGCACATGCACCCACGAACATCAGGGCATATATATTACTCGTCTTACATGCATATGTATATATGGATAGTGGCAGGCATGAAAACACATGTGAACACAGACATGTAACACTAGCTGCTCTGGCTTCTGCTTTCCTGGGAAGGGAAAGGATAGGCACTGCCTCCCCTGCAACCCTCCCTGGTGGTGTGGCTGTTCTCAGCACTTGCTGAGACCCACAACACTCTGTGATCCCTGAGCATAAATAGAATATCAACATGCATCATGCCCCTGTATTGGTGAAAAGCAGGAGAAATGCCTAAAATTCCTCTGAGGAAAAGTAAAAAAAAAAAAAAAGTAATGGCATAATTCTGAACAGCAAATGGCAACTTTGGTTTCACTGTGCTTTCTTTGTAGTAAAGTGTGTGTGTGTGTGACTGAGAGAGAGAGAGA
>PVKC010039201.1:0-12595 GCA_004027635.1 Crocidura indochinensis | reverse complement strand
TGACTGAGAAAGCTGCAGCCAACCAGAACTTCTGGAAACATAATGAAAGAATATCCTAGGCTTCCACCTAGGATTGGTGCAAAAACCAAGATCACCAAATACACAAGATTGATTAAAACAACAGTGATGGAACAGAACTTCTAGAAATGTAAAGAAAGAATCCATTCTATGGTCTGTGCAAATACGAAATCTCTAGTTATAGAGGCCTGAGTTTATCATCCAGGACTGAGTGGAAAGTTTTCAGACACCACAAAAGAACCTAGAGGACAGTCAAAGAGCATCTACGGATACTGGAGTTATTCCACTGACAGTATACACGAAGGGCAGAGAAACCATGTATCTCTTAGGTCAAGGGAATTTCCTTTCTTTTTTTTTATTTTTATTTTTTTTATTTTAATCATAGTGGTTACATGATATTCACAGTAATATTCCATTTACAAATAAACATTGAATCAGGGGAATTCCCATCACCAAGTTGTCCTCTCTCCACCTTCAATCTCATTCTGTCTCCCAAATCCTCCACCCTCTCCCCAGGGTCTTCTAGATTAAGTGACTCCCTCTGTTTCTGGTTTATTATTTGGTGATCTTATATCTGATTGGGCTTGGTGTCTCCATTGCTTCTCCCTCTGATTGGAGGCAGGACTAGATAGTTCGAGTTTTGTGGTTTTGTTTGGGGAAGAGTACCGTACTAGAATGGGGTAAAAATTAAGTATGCCTACAATGGGCAGAGTCCTTCTAGCAGCTCTCATCCTCAGTTTGAGAGAAGGGAAAAAGAAAAGGTGAAACACCACAGCATTTTACAAAAACATATCACATAAGACATCTAGTGAGCATTGCAGCGATAAAGATATGCACCACATAATTGCCATGGTCTTGAGATAATAAAACATGACACAGCACAAGAAATCTAAGAGAAAAGAAGAAAGAAAAAGTATATATATAAGGAACATAGTAGACTACTACTTCTATATCTACACCAAAATAAGAAGTTCGACAAAAACTAGGTAAGAGGAAAATAAAATAGTAATAGGATAAATAAATTAATCTCTCCAATATTTATTGTGGCTATGCAAAAAAATCACAAATTAAGTCTTTTATTTGTTATTGTAATTTTGTTTTTGTTGTTGTTAGCTCTGTTTTGTTTTTATTTCAGGACTGTGGATATTGTTTGTCTTAATTGCTGTGGTGTTTTTCGGGTTATTTGTTTGATGTTTTGTTTTGTATTGTTATTTTTTTTCCTTTTTTCCCTTTCTTCTCTAAGATCGATATTTATAGCCTCTAGAAGGCCTGCTCCTGTTTTTTGTTTGATAGCAGTTGTTTGATTTTTGCCCCCCCTTTTTTCTTTCTTTTTTTCAACAGAAATACATAACTTGAACCATCTTGTTCTACCTAACAAATTGAGGAGAGAATAATGGAGGATATCAAGATCAAACAGTTGTATGAATATTGAGTAGAAATAAAAAAATGATCAAACTTAAACACCAAATCCAAAGCCAATGATACCAAAACCAATACCCAATATACAACAAGCTAGACACAGAGGGGATCACTCACACTAGCAGCCCAGGAGGCAAATGAGGGAGATAGAGGATGTATGCTGGAAACAGTGGTGGAGGGAAGACAACATTGGTGGTGGAAATGCTCCTGATTAGGTACATGTCACCATGTACCTAAAACACTACTGTGAAAGATTTGTAATCCACTTTGGTCAAAATAAAAAAAAAAAACTATGAAAAGGAAAAAAATTACATCAGATTTATCAAGTTATATCCTTTTGTACTAAAGAAAATGTCTGGATATTGTAAACAGAGATGCACTAACATAACTCTGAATCAATAAAAGGAATACTTCACCAATATGTTGCCCAACCAAACTTTTTCTTACATCTGAAGAAATATTACACAGCTGAATGTCCTCTGTAATGCTGTACTAGAACCTCCTCAAAAGAGAGCTCTGCTTATAATATCATCTATATTCACTTGCTCCAGTGCATCTCAAACACTTTTTTTTTCATGTTGAGCTTCTCGCCAATGCTCACTTATCCTCCCAAGATATGTCCTGTTAGGCTTCAGAAAACTCCCTTAGTCTAGTTAGCGTATGATAGGAATTTGAATGTTGTCTACTTTTTCCCCCTATATTCATTATTCTTGAGAAATAAATATCCCATGTAGAGGAAAATCAGGGTTATCAGTCCATAAAGTTGGGTGCTCCCCTACACATACTTTTCTCTTGCTATCTGCTTTTATTTTCTTAATGCTTGCATCACCCCTATTTCAGAGTTATTCATCCGGGGTTGACTTTGTCACTAGCACCCAAATAGGGACTTGAAGCAGTAGGAAGTGTCTGAGTCAGACTAAAATCTATTGAAAAACCTCAAGGACTCATAACCAAAGGAGGGATTCCCAACAAGTCAGAAATCTTAAAGGGTGAGTGTTCTGGAATTTTGTTAATTGGGGTAATAATGGGGCAAAATACTTCCAAAAAAGAGGACTGCATTCAGTTCCTAAGATTGCTAATGTAGTAACATTTTAAAAAGAAGTCTTTCAGCAATGAGTCTAGGATACTAGGCAGCATTGCTATCCACTGTCCTTGTGAGGATATTTAGATTTAAAGCATTGGAAGACATTTATCTTAGAATTAAGAAAGTTTCTTAGGCATTGGGCATCCATACTGATTGCTGTGTGATTCCTTTGCAACTTAATTTATTTAGTTTTAGATTCAAACATCAGAAGGGGACCTCAAAAGGAGATAACGGGCAAATTCTTATCTAATACTAACCAAACCTAAGGGACAGGGGTTATGAAGGGTAACAGTACATAGTTCAGGGGTAAGTGAGAAGCTTAGCATGAACAAGGTAATGGAGGGCTTCCCTGAAGCAAAGCAATATATATAGGTTTCATAACCAGTGCTCTTTGGTCAGGAGGTTTGGGAACAATATCACAGACAGCATCTAACATCTCCCCCTTTTCTGTTAGCAAAACACAAGGAATTGAGGTGGTCTAGATAGGCCACATTCTCTGAATGTACTACAACTTTTCTCTGGAGGAAGGGTCCTAGGGTTCAATAAAACAAACATGATTAGTAAGACAATACAAATTTTGCTCTAAGATATTGACATACTCAATATGTACACAGACTATATTGGAGTGTACAATGACTGTTCAATACTGTGATTGACTATAGCCTGGGCTATCCAAATGTGGTATGAGTAATTTTTCCATATTTTGACACAATCCTGCCTCTGAACCTTGGTTTAGATAGCCATGCCTGCACAGCAGCATAGAGCTGACGGACAAGATTAGTCACCAAATTGTGAGTATCAGGATTGAAATGGATATGGATTTTAGGAAGCATTGGAATAGGTGTGTCACAACATCTGTATGAGTCCTTTAACAGGTGAACATTTCCATTCTTGGATCAGTTTGACTGACAGCCATACATGTGATTTTGCTTTGAGTAATCTTATACTGTGTTTAGAACCTTGACTTGAGAGAACAGAGTTAATACAGGTAAAAAAGGTACAATCATGACAAGAGACCCTTCTTAGGACAGGATTTCAGGCAAGTACATAGGGTTTTTCAGGTAGAAAGAAGATTGAAATCAAGTAAGAAGAAACACTACTTGTAGATGATTAGAGAGTGTGCAAAGCAATAATAGATAGCAAGACTGCAATTAAATAAACTGGACCTAAGTCCTATAGCTAAGCCTTAAAAGGGATTGGCTGGTATTACATTGGATTCTATCTGGTGGCTTTATTATCCCTCTATGGCCCCCAAAATTGATATCTCTGTTGTATTTTAATTAGTGTTTCTTTAATAAAATAGATACTGGACTATGAGACCCGAATCTACAAAGTTTATTGAGAAAATATAGGCAGAACACTCAAAGACCTATATAAAGGCTTTGATGATAGATTGCTAATGGCATGAACTTTAGCATCAAACATAAATGGGACTACACCAAACTAAAAAGCTTCTGCATGGCAAAAGAAACCATACTTAACACAAGAACCTTAACACTCAACCTATCAGATAAAGGAATGATATCCAGAATATACAAAGCACTCAGAAAGATGAGCTCCACATAACCAAATAAAACCATAGAAAAATAGGGAGATGAAATGAATAGACATTTCTCCGAAGAAGATAGAAAGATGGCCAACAAACACATGAAAACATGTTCACCTTCACTCATCATTAGGGAAATCCAAATCAAGACAACAATGAGGTACCACCTTACACCAGTGAGGATGGCTCACAGCAAAAATAATGGGAGCAATCTATGTAGGCAGGGATGCGGTATGAAAGACACTCTCGTCCACTGCTGGTGGGAATGCCCCTAGTCCATCCCTTATGTAGAACAGTCTGGAGAGTCCTCAAGGGACTCAGAATCGAACTGTCATTTGACCCAACAATTGCTCTCCTAGGTATCTACCCCCAAGTGGGAAGGACATTCATCCCATAATATGTGTGCACCCCAATATTTATCACAACACTCAGCATAATAGCCAAGTCTTGGAACCAACCTCAATACCCAGCAACAGATGAGTGGATCATTAACATGTGGTATCTACACACAATGGAATACTACATGGCAGTCTGAAATGATACAATCACGGACTTTTCAGCAATGTGGATGGACCTAGAACGTATTATGTTAAATGAAGTAAGCCAGAAGTTGAAAGATAATCACAGAATGATGGTAGCACTCTTCTGAAGCACCTAGAAACTACACCATATATACAACTAATATTCAAAGAACAAATAACAGGATTAAACAGGGTAGAAACTCCAAACACTATAACATTACACATATTCTGGGGAGTAGTGCCCAAAACACATGAAAGAAGACTAATATATACTCCTGACCACACATTATACCATACAGAAATCAGCAACAGGTGAGGCATGATGTCACTAGAGGTAAGGTGTCTGCCTTGCAAGCACTAGCAAAGGAAAGACCCAGGTTTAATCCCTGGCATCCCATATAGTCCACCAAGCCAGGGGCGATTTCTGAGAGCTTAGCCAGGAGTAACCCCTGAGCATCAAAACCAAAAAAAAAAAAAAAAAAAAAAAGAGGAAACCAGCAACAGCAGGAACAGCAGTGTAGAGAGAGAAGGTATGTAATCAGCCTATTACTACAAAGGCCCATAATAACCTCTTAGGGATCGTATACAAGAGTACAGGTAAAGAATACCATGGGAAATCACTGAATCCAAAGGAAGCACTTCAAAATGATATGCTTTAATGCTTACTATATTTAAAGTAACCTCTCAGCTTTTCTGCCCACAGACTTTCTTAGATACAAAGGGTGGACAAGCTAAGATGGCACCTCGGAACTAAGCTACACAAGATACCATACCCAGGTTGCAGTATGAAATCATCTCGATAAAACACTTTAACATACCCTTTTTCTCTAGGATATACTTTTTTTAGGACCTGAAGCATGTGCCCAGCCAGACCACCGAAGCAGCAACTGTGACCTCAAACTTATACTACGGGAACCTACCCATCGAACATATCCAAGCAAAATAACATGCCCATGCTCCTCTCTCCTCTATTCTCACTTCTTTCTTTTTTCTTTCTCTTTTTTGAGTTAATCTTATTTTCTCTTTTCTTCTTTTCTGCCCTTCCATATACTTTCCTCTTTCCCCCTTCTAGGAATCCAACTATCCGTTGACCCCTCAATCACATCCCGATTTTCCATCTTATTAAAACTCTTCACCCTCAGTTCTTAATCTATTAGGCACCAAGACTGACCTCCTACCCCAACGAACAAGTACCCAGCACCCAAGTGAAGGGACACCCACTCAAACCCACACCTCGTCCCCGGCCAGAAAAGACAAACAATACCCCGGCTGACTCATGTTGTGTGACCCTCCCTACCAATCCTTCCTAACGTGGACTATTGCTGGATACTGGACTTAGCCCTACAAGGACTCCCAATGCAAGAACTCTACTCAAGACTCCCCTGCCACAAATCTTTTACCAAGCTCAAGAAGGGAAGGGAATGCGATGAAAAGGTGCCTGGGAACCCACACCCCACAAGAAAATCTCAAAAGACAATGGGGAAACCTATACTTCCATCATAAGTATAGGGCCAGTATAACACTACCTCTTTATTTATTTTTAATTTCAGTTCTTTATTTATATTTACTTCATTTGTTTAAATCATTTTTCTTTATTTATATGTGAGCAAATATATTTTTATTTCTATTCTTATTTTTTTGGGGTGTGTGACTTGTTTCTCTGCTCTTCTTTTTCCTCCGCCAATACACCAGCAATATATTGAAGCACCACTTCTTCCTGCAAAGGCACACTAAAAAGAGGGAAATCTCACATATACGAACAAGCTCTTATCTACTAGGGATAAGAACCCATACTTATTTACAATACAGGGGAATCTCCCACCTTGAAAATATTTCATGTGGACTCATCTTAGACTCCAGGATATTAGACACCTACTGTCCAGCTTTGAACCCTGAATACCAGACATAGAAATGACACAGATCCACACAACAGCTACAGAAACCAAATCCCATGGGGACATCCTGAATACTGCTCCAACACTAGCATGTGCCAGCTCTAATATGATAATCTGACAACGTGGAAATTAGAAACAAATGGACATAAGAACAGGGTATCCTACCTCACCAAGTAATGACAAGACATAATCAGAAGATTTGCCACACTTTGGGCTGTGCAAAAGCCAAGAAAGTGGTCTACAGATGAATGGTGGATAGAACAATGACCGGACAATATGTGATCTGGACCAGCATGAAAGCCCTAATCTAGGGCTTGTTCTACGGCGTGCACACAACCATAATCTCTAATCTCAGAGACCTGATTGAGACAATTGCAACTGAATGGGTCTTCTGGAAACGTAACAAAAGATGATATCCCAGGTTCCAACCGAGGTTCAACGCAAGGGCCAAGATCACCAACCACAGAAGACAGATTAAAATGACATTGAGGAAACAGAACTTCTAAAATCACAAAGAAAGATTTCATCGTAAGTTCTACTCCTTGACCTGTGCAGAGACTGAGATCTCTAGATATAGAGGTCTGATTTTATCATCCAGATCAAAGCATAAATCTTCCATACAACACAAAAACACCAAGGGGAGAGTAAATGAACTTTAAAGGAATCTATAGAATAACCCATGACAATATATTCCAAAGGTGGAGAAACCCTGTGTCTCTTAGGCCAAGGGGATTCCCATTTTCAATGACCCCAATTTTTACTGTGCCTATGCAGGAGGGGAAAAAAGGGGGTGGTGGAGAGATAGCATGGAGGTAAGGTATTCACCTTTAATGCAGAAGGTAATTGGTTCGAATTCTGGCATCCCATGTGGTCCCCTGTGCCTGCCAGGAGCAATTTCTGAGCATGGAGCCAGGTGTAACCCCTGAACACTGCCGGGTGTGACCCAAAACCACACACACACACACACACACACACACACACACACACACACACAGAGACAAAAAGCACAAAATATTTTTTTCTTTTCTTTTTTATTTATTTTTATTATTTTTTATTATTTTTAATTTTTTCTCTTATCTAGCTTTTGTCGATCTTTGTTTTGGTGTAGATATTTAAGTAGTTGTCTACTTTTTTACTTATACATTTACTTTTTCTTTCTTTCTCTTCTTCCTTTTTGTGCTCTGTCATGTTTTTTATCTCAAGAGCATGACAATTATGTGGTGCATATCTTTATTGCTGCAGTGCTCACTGGATATCTTATTTGATACTTTTTTTTTTGAACTGTTGTGGTGTTTCACCTTCTTTTTTCCCCTTCGTCTATCAAACTGAGGATGAAAGCCCCTAGAAGGACTCTGCCCATGTGGGTGTGGTTGATTTTTAACCCATTTTCCTGCTTTACTCTTCCTCAAACAAAACCACATAACTCGACCTATCTAGTCCAACCTCCCAATTAGAGGGAGAAGTAATGGAGGTACCAAGACCAAACAGTTATAAGATCACTATGTAATAAACTAGACACATAAGTTGCCACTAAATCTAGAAACCCCTGGGGTGAGGGTGGAGAGTAGGGGAGGCAGGATGGGAACAGAGGTGGAGGGAGGACAATTCAGAGATTGGAATTCCCCTGATTCAATGTTAACATGTACCTGGAATATTACTGTGAATGACATGTAAGCCACTATGTTTAAAATAAAAATTATATTAAAAAATAGATACTGGACTTTTTTTCATGTACCTTTAAACAAGCTGTTTACTATTTTGGAGAAGTATATCAAGAAAAAGGGTTTATGCTCCGGAGTCTTACAATTTCTATTTTGTATAACAGATTTAAAAGAGGAAACTAATTATTTACAAGTATTAAGAGAAGAAGGAGATTCTTTCCTTTCAAAACCTGTCCTGCACTCTGCTAGTCACAAATAACTCCCTGGATGTGAATGCTCTTTTAAAGACACAGGCGACTCAATATTTTAGCTCTCACAATTGATATATATTTTTCATACTCATGTAAGTCCACTATCCTCAAACAATCTTTGTTGAGGAACATGCAAAACAAGTAAAATATATAACAATAGTATATATTATATGTTAATATGATATAAATTAAATATAAGTTTTATATAATATGGTATAAATTATATAATAGTATATGTTATATGTCAATATGGTATAAATTATATACACAGTAAATACACAAATTATATTTAAAAACATATATTTTTGGTTTAGAGACCACAATGGAATTCAGGCCTATTTTTAGGGTTTCATTCTGGAGTACTTAGGGACCATATGGGATTCTGAGGAATGAACTCAGATTGGTCAAATGTAAGGCAAGTGACTTATCTCCTGTACTATTTTTCCTGCCTATATATGGCCATAATTTATTTAATCAGTTACCTATTAGAAAAAATTAGTCATGTATGTTTTTGATACATGTGTCAGACTTTTTAGCATGAAAAATATGAATAATATATTTAGAAAAATATTATGTTTCTTTTCCATTGTACATTTTTACAACACAAAGCCCTTTATCAGTGACACTTCTCTTCATCAATATCCCAGTTTCCCTCCTGTTCCACAACCTCCTATGCAGGTACTTTCCCCCTTTCCTAACATGTACCTCTACTATCTTTGCCCCCAAAAGAAGCCTTCTATGGAATATTATTCTATTCTTTGTATTTTTCTGGACTTTTGATATTCCTTTAGAAAGGATATAAAGATGTAGTGTTTTTATATCCCACGTATTAGAGAAATAATTCTGAGTCTGTTCCCCTCTCTTTAAGTGATTTAACTCAACATGAGACTCTCCAGATCCATGATATTGGATCAAAGTGGGAAAATTATCATTATTATATTCTATAAAATAATTATATTTTCTTAAGGCCAACTAGTATTCCATTGTGTATACATATATCATATATAGTTTCTTTATAGAGCTATGTGTTCATGGGATTTAGTGTTGTTTCCATATTTTATTTATTGTATACACAGCTACAATAAACATTCTGAGTTGCTTTTATTTGGTTTACCTGGTGATTTTTTAAGTCTATATTATTCCTGTGAGTAAAAATATCTGAATACTTCACTTTTTTTAATTCTTCAAATAGAAGCATGTGCTATTTATAGAGCATAGGGTAAAAAGATGAACAGTTCTTGTCTTAAGATTGATGAAATTCTAGTAAGGAAAAACACATAATAAGTAAGGTGACAAGTCAAACCAACTAACATATTCAAATAGGAAAAAGAAATAAAATATTGGGGCTGGGCCCGGGAGATAACATGGAGGTAAGGCGTTTGCCTTTCATGCAAAAGGTCATCGATTCGAATCCCGTTGCCCCATATGGTCCCCCGTGCCTGCCAAGAGCAATTTCTGAACATGGAGTCAGGAGTTACCCCTGAGCACTGCCGGGTGTGACCCCCCCAAAAAAAAATATTGGGGCTGGAGTGATAGCATAGTATGTTGTTTGCCTTGCATGTGGCCAGCCAGGACAACTGAAATTTCAAACTTGGCGTCCCATATGGTCCCCCAAGTCTGTCGGGAGTGATTTCTGAGCGAAAAGCCAGAATTAACCCCTGAGTACTGCCAGATGTGACCCCAAAACACACAAAAAGAATCACTCTGGCAGTGCTCAGGAGACAATATGTGGTGCTGGTATCAAACCAAGGCCAGCAGCATACACGTGTCTGAATCATTTGCACTACCCGTCCTGTCTTGAAATAATTTTTAAGAATTACTTTAAATTTGAAATTCTAGAATGAAGCACCTAATCTTGACTCACCAATGTGATGCTAGGACAAATTCTGCACCTTTTGATTCTTCATCATTTTTATTTTATAAAATAGTTACACTAAGAACATTGATTCATTTTGAAGTTTAAATGTAAAATGCATAAAATGTTCATAAAATGTTATTGTTATGGAATATAATTTTATTGAAACTGTCATGTAGATAAATATTAATTTTATAAAACTATAAAAATAATGATAGCATTCCATTCACCAATTGAAATTAAATATAGCTAGTTGCACAAATTAAGCTTTAGAACAAAGGACAGACCTTCCTTATTTTATCCAATTAGTAGGCATTTTAAAGGCAGGTAGATAAATGGACAAGTAACCCAAAACCATTTTATACCCCTAGCATCTGAATATTTATTTGTTATATTTTTATGAAAGTCTAGAATTTGGAAACAGATGGCAGTGTAACTAAGGATAACTTAACACTGAACCTTCGTTTTGTCAGAATAACCTAACTTTATTATTAAGCAGATGTTAAAATAGTCTTGATGCTCTAGAACTGTAAAATTATTCAAAATACAAATTATAATAATACTATTTATGAAAGAAATAAAGTTATTCATTATGCTTCACCAAGAACACTTATAAAACCTAGATATTTACTACCACAGATAAAAATGGCAATATTTGATTCAGATGAGTTTATATAATCTCACAAACACTAATTACGAATGTCAGCAATAAATACAGAAAATATCACAGATATATACAGCAAACAACTTAAAAATAAATGAACAAACTATATAATAAATAAAAATCTGGCTGGGAAAGAAGAAACAAATCTATGGAAAATAAAGTAAAATGAAAAAAAAATATATCAAAACTTAATCACATAATTACACGATCAAAGCATACACATATTATTCTACAAATGTATAGGGACAAATGCATCATCAAAATCTTTGATTGATAAAGCAATATATTTTGTGGCTTTTGTATTTATATTTGTATGTGTATCATTGTGGCAGAAGTCCAATTCAAGTGTAGGCAGAAGGTCTACAATTTGTGTAAAATGCCTTTTCTTCTATGCCACCTTCATTCCCCTCCCCCCCTGCCTCTCAAACCAATAATGAAAGCCTCTGGAAGGACTACACCCATTCTCGGAGTACATGACCCCCCTCTCTTTTTTTTATTTACTTATTTTTATTTATCCGTTTTTTTCTTTATCTTCTATTTTTTTCTTCTTTCTCAAACAAATCCACATAACTTATACTGACTAGTCCCCCTTCCCAATCAGGGGGGGAAAGAGCGGTAACCAAGATCAAACATGTGTAAGACCACCAAGTAGCAAATTAGACGCAGAGGAGACCACTTGCTTTAGCAACCCCCGGGGGGGGGGGGCGGTAGGGGAGAGGATATGGGAACTAGGATTGGAACTGAGGTGGACTGAGGTGATGGGAGTTCCCCTGATTTTATGTTAATGTGTACCTAAAATATGATTGCCAACGATATGTAACCCAACATGTTTAAAAATAAAAATTATATTAAAAAATGCCTTTTCTATTTATTTTAGGTATAATTATTCTAAATAGGGAATAAATCAATATAATGCTTTGAGTACCAAGAAGTTTTGATACTTTTGATTTTTAGTTTTGATTTTTAGTTAATATGTTAGACTCTAATGTATAGGAAATTATTTTTCACATTTAATGATGTAAGGACTTTGTATATTTAAAAAAACTTTTCTCTGGAAAACTGTTCCAAGCATAGTCAGATGTGACTCTGCAGGCCCAATTTTCCATCTACTGGCCCTGGTGATCTCTGGAGCCATAAGGTCCAAATAGTACACAAACATCCTTGGAACCTTTTCTTAAATAGTCAACCTGATTGGTGCAGTATAAACCACCAAACCCTCAGTACTACTTTGGGGTCTACATTACCTTAATATATGAAATATATTAAATAGCTATGTATAATAACATAAATAGCTATGTATAATAACATATATATATATTGGTTGAATCAAATGATATTAGTGTCATTTACTAAATAAATAGTTCCAAAAACATTTTCCTCATAATTTCACTGAGTGACCTCCCGTGCTTCTACTACATTTTTGAAGTAGTCAAACTATATACATAGCACAATAGCATAGACAGAGAATCTAAAACATTTTTAGTCAGTCATTGGGTGGAAGATAATATAGACTGATAAGAATAAAATAACTTAGTAATAGAAGATCAGTAGGTAAACTAATTAAAGATTTTGATCCTGTGAGGAGCAAAACAGAAAACACAAGTAGAGGGCCAGGGAAGAAGTACAGTAGAAAAGGCACTGGCTAGCAAGAACTGACCCAGGTTTAATCTTTATGTTTCCT
>PVKC010039200.1:0-12582 GCA_004027635.1 Crocidura indochinensis | reverse complement strand
TCCAAGAATATTTTCTAACCATAATGGTCAGAATTAAATTTGAAATCAAGCACTGTAAGGTAGCTACAAAAATCCTAAATTTCATAAAGTAAGAAAAAACTGCAAGTAAAAGAGGAAACCACAGACAACATTCAAATATTTTAAACTGAATTATAAGATACAATATTTTCAGGATCCATAGGCATAATATAATGTTTAAGGTTGCATGCTGCCTTGCATGAAATTGACCTCCGTTAAATTTTCAGACCACACAGTTCCTGTTCAGGATGTTCAGTTCTAAAGACATAGAATGGGGGTCCCAGCTGTACTGAGTAGTGCTTAGGGGGGGAGCACTCCCTGCAAATCAATCAAAATTTTGTTATATAGCTAAAGCACTCCTTAGAAAGAAATGCTTGGTTTTAAATACCTATGTTAGAAAAAAGAGAAATTATGAAGTTAATGATTTATTTTTACATTTAAAAGTAGGAAAGAGCCAAGTCAATAAAAAAGAAAAAAAATAGTAAAAATCAAAACAACACACACAAATCAATGAAGTGAAGAAAGGGGGGAAGAATCAATAAAATCAAAAGTTGCTTTTTATTTTTAAATCTATTATTGAGACCACTGTGAAGAACAAATCTTTCACAGTTGTATTTAAGGCATATAGTGACAGTGAATTAGGGCCATTCTCCTCACCAATGTTGACCTCTCTCCACCAGTTTCCAGTATGCATCCCATACCTCCACCTTAGCCCCCTTGGTCTACTAATGTAGCAGGTCCATTTTGTGGTTCGCTTGTTATAGTTTGTGTCTCTTGATTCTATTGTCATTGACTTTGGCTTGGGTATTTAGGTATGATCTTTAAAATATATATATAAAACTGATCATTATCTAGACTCATTACAATGAAAGGAAAATTTAAACTTAAAAAAATAAATAATGAAATACAGTTATCTCCACAGATCCTACAAGCATTCAATAGCCGATAGGGAATTTTAGAATAAAAACTTATAATTTGGTAACAAAACTCTCACCTAAAAAACATTTTTAGTCCAGGTAGTTTCATGGCTGACTTCTATCAAAGACTCATGAAATAAACCAAGAAAAATTACACAAATCTTCTTTAAAACTGAAGAAATACCTCTCTGTGGCAGTTTATACAACCTGAACAATGCTGATATTTAAGCTGAACAAAGACATTCCAAAAATACATAATATTAGACCACAATTACTCCTGACTATAGAAGTACAGATAACTTTAAATTGTGCGAATTTCTGATAGGTGACACTTCATTATTATCACAAACATTTTCAAAACAAATGCTAAAATTTTAAAGAGATGGGAAAACATTTATAGAAAAAAGATATTAGACACTATATTAATTTATCTCTCCAGGCACTAGAGTGACATCTTAAAACTCTAATAGATATAATTTCAAACTTGTTCTTCTTTATCCAGATGAAATCATATGAAAAGTGCAATTTCAATTATGAAAAAAAATGCAGGAAAAGCTTTAGACTATTAATGTGTATGAATATTTACCCACTTTAAGAATTAAGGCTTTTAGAAATCTTACTACATCTGATCCTTACTGCAATCCTTGGGGGTAGAATCAACTCCCTACAAAATAGAAATTGACCACTACTATTGGTCAACTCAGCTGGTAGAGAGTATAACTGGTTTCAATCTAATCCCTCTAACTTGGAGAATTTTCAATTGCTTGCCTTGTCAACTTGGAGGAATTTACATTAGACATTAAGTGACAGGTATTCCTGGTTCATCCAATAACCACAGTCTCAATTTAAAGTGAAAAAACAAGTAATGCCTTGAATGAGATTCCCAATGCAACTTAGGAATTTGACAAAGAATTCTCAACAAGATCTCACAGGAAATTCTTTGATTCCATTGTTTTTCTCCAAAAGAACAGCTGCCATTTTAGCTAACTTCTGGGGGATGGTGGAAGACCAAGACCAGAATTAGATCCTTTCTGTCTGAACTTATGGTTGAAATTTAGACCTCTTACATCCAGGAGGAATTTTGTCCTCCTCTATCTCATGACCAATCAGCTATAATTGGGAGTCTTTCACTTGCCCTCAACCAGGAGGAATTAACCTCACCATTCAGCAACTAGAGGCTGGAATAATTAATTTATTAAAATGTAATCAAAAGGGGTGGGAGCAGTGGCACAGCAATAGGGCATTTGCCTTGCACGTGGCTGACCCAGTACAGACCACGGTTCGATCCCCTGACATTCCATAGAGTCCTCCAAGCCAAGAGCAATTTCTGAGCACATAGGCAGGAATAACCCCTGAGCATCACTGGGTGTGGCCCCAAAACAAAACAAAACACAAAAGCAATAAAAACCCATTGTCAAGCTTTTGCCATAAAACTCTAGAAGTTGGATATCTCTTCAAGACATTGCAAATGATTAGGAAGGGAAGGAAAACTTTTATGAGAAGGAGGTATATTAGCGGTGTAAAGTGGATATCTTAAGCATAGTGTATAAGTGTGTGCATAATCAAGACATAAAAGCTGACATTAGAGCAGAGCAATCCTGTTGTGCTTTACAATTGGAAATTTATTCAAAGTATCAAACTGGATATAGGATTCATATGGGGAAAGTAAAAGCTATGATATTAAATAAAAAATACCACTGCAGAAAAGTGACAATTCAAAATGATGTGTGGATCATCTTATCCTTTTAACAGGTGCCCCAACAACTCGGAAATGGCCCAGTAGAAGATAGGCAGAAACTCTTTTTTGTGTTTTGATTTTTTGAGGCTTTTAAGTGTGAGGTAAACAGGCTAATGGCCTGCTTTCTAGATAACTTGTTCCAGCAAAAATCTCTTTATTTCACCTAGCTGGGAAAACGACATTATCTTTTTTCCAAGTCACTAAAGTGACTTGCTCAAGGCCATAGAGTAAGTGGATCATTCCTAAATAAAACAAAACAACTCTCTGGAAAATCCCAGGATCACTGGTTGTGTTCTTATCTTGGATTTCCACAGTTCAGAACCATCCTGGCATTTCTTCATTTTCTGAAGTTTGAGAGAAAGAACAAAAAATGGGCTGAGTTTCTACCACCCATGGTGGATATCGTTGGTGCAAATCACCTCAGTAAGTTTTCCTGAATACACGGGTCAAGAAAGCTTCACACTTAATAGAACCAGAGAAAACCTAAAGAGTGAAGTCACTTATCCACAGTAATGCTGCTCTACAACCTATCTGAAATTTCAAAATTCTTCCTTCAGGATAATCAGTAAGTTCTCCCAGGAGTATAAAAGGTCTGGGAAGATGGCCATAACGAGATCTTCTATAGACCGTTTGCAGCTGATGTGAGGGTCATGGGGCAACAGCAAGCAACTGAGGACAAATGCCATCACTACTCTGATTCCATAGTTCCATCAACCAGTAAGAATGTCATAACCTAATTCTCCTGAAGGCTTAAAATCTGAAAGGAAGGAGTGAGATAAGAAAGGAAGAAGAAGAGGTAGAGGAGGAGGAGGAAGAGAACAACAAGGTGGAAGATGGAAGGAAAGAGAGATTCTAGAATTGAGGAGAAAATGAAAATCCCATTTGACTTACCTATAGTGCTTGGGTGGTAAACAATGGGTTGGAAGCAGATTCTGGAAAAGGAGAGAGATTGGTGCTGCTCTTGAGAGAGAGGAGAAGGGAACTAATCCTCTCTGTGTCTTTTTCCTCTGCCAAGGCACGTTTTGTTTCCTGTAATCCCAACTGGAATCACTTGCTTTGTAAATTTAGTGCGCATATGGTGAAGCTTCTTTTATTCTTCCAAGTCATCACAGTCCTTACCTACTAGCTAGGCAGAAACACCTGATCTCCAGCTCAGAGGTCTTCTCATCAATTCTACATGCACCAAAAATGAGTAGGATGAAGAGATCAGGGTCATGGGAGAGATTTTAATGGAATGTTTCTGCCTTTTAGATGGCCACCATTGCTACAACATTATCAACCTTGTTGAGGTAGTTTGCATAGCATGAAGTTCATCTCTTTCCATTGCACATGCTAATAATATCTTGGAAATATTGCTGGATAGTGCAGGCAGGGTCCTAAGTCCATTTGAGATATTTTTCATACGTGCACACACATGCATGCACTCAGATGCCCACACAAACTATAAGATCCTTCATTCCCATTGATAGATCTTTATTCTCACACTGAACTCCCAGGAAACCCTCATCTCTCCTCTTCAACTTCTGTGGACATTTGCTGTAAACATATATATACAAGCTATACTCTCTGGATCTGTTTTTTTTCCATTTCTTATTCTGTGCTGGAGGCTCACCCCTGCTGTAGTAAATGTGTCCATTGGCCCTTTTAATTCTTGCAGAGTCTCCCACTGGAAGAAACCTAAGTGATTTTCTAAATTGGTCTACCTACACTTGTGTTTTTCAAGCCTGACTGCCCACCATTGAGGCTTTTTGATTTAACGGGCCAGGGGTAGAGCTCAAGACTCCAGTTTGTTGCCATTTTGAAGGCCCAGAGAATCACTATTCTGCAGCATCTAACAGCTACCATTCGTCTTCCCTGTACATTGATACTACAGTTCCTCAATCGCCATTGTTGTGTTTTAAAAATCTCCTGCCTTTGACAGCAAGTTTGGCTAAGAATGCCCAGTGTATGCTGTATAGCCTAGCACAGCATTTCATTTGGGAAACAAAATATACATCAATTATTCATGGAAATATAATGTCCCTCCATTGGCCCCAGCTCAGGGACTGAGGTTAATCCCTCAGCATCCAAATGTCCTGTACATGCCTTCCAGAATAAGAGGGCTACTTGATCGACTTTCCCCACTGTGAAATTTCAAGATGAGGTCCATCCAACAAATTCAAAGTGCCAATAACTTTATTCAGAATTAGAGGTCACATTATGATTCCATTGAGCTCTGCCTCTCCCCATTTCCTATCTACTACACACAGTTCTCACTAAATGGAGGAAACGTAGGTTCCAACGTCTATATTGGAACCTGCACAATTTCACCATCAGAGAAGTGGATCTCTAACCTCAGTTTGGACACTGATTCCCAGATTTGCCAACTGGTCTGGGTCATGCAGTTGATAATTGCAGATAAAACATTTCATGTCTTCTTGACTCCAAAGATGGTGCCACTTTCCAACTTTCCACTACTATTTTCTGGCTTCTTTCCACCTGACTTCTTTTGCAGATCCAAACTCTCCAGTCCTTCTAAAACGTAATTTGATTGTAAATACATTCCTGTAAAGCTCATTCCATCTCTCTCATTTCTTCTTTACTCACTGCCTCCCCTAAGAAAGAATCATTAGGAAGGGACATTCTGGTTTTTTTTTTCAGTTGGCTTTGTACAAAAGGTCTCCTTCCCAGAAATCCCAGTTGAGCTACTGTAGAGGATCACAGTGGTGTCTAAACTTCCTTGTGTTGCCTCTGTGGAGTCTTGCAGCTTGGAAAAACACTTCAACCCAATTCTGGAAACATCCTGCACTGAGTCTCAGCCAGACTGCAGTCCAAAGACCCGCACTCTCAGGAGGAAATGTCTATTCAAAAGCAAGTTGGATTTTTTTTTAAATCAATGGAACTGTTGGCTTTTTGCTGGAGCCTGGTGAGCAAGGCAAGGCATTGCTCCATTTAAGCCCTTATCAGAGTCCAGCAAGCACATCCTCCCAGGCGGGCCTATTTTAAATGCTCTGTGGCAGGGAGAGTGAAGAAAACTGGGTTAACTTCCTGGGGTCTTATTCAATGCCCTGGCTTCCAACTCCAGAGAGCTTTCTGCAACTGTTAGAGTTTGGTGTAGAGATGGCAGAAGTCAAGTATCATCAGATATGTGGTGATCTCAGACAATAATTTGGTGGACTTTTGGAGAAGAGCCAAGATTTCTTATCGACAAGGTAGAGAAGAGGGTTAAGATATGATTTTCAAAAAAATATGGATTTTCTCTGTGTCAAACACTCCCACCCCTAAAGATTTATTTCAGTCACTACTTCCTTTTATTTTCCCTCTTTCTTCTTTCTGCCTTGACCTTGACCCCAGGGCCCTTGCATGGAACAAATTCTTCCACCAAGATCATTCCCAGCACAGTGTAAGCCAAATGAAATCTTTAACCTGCTGTTTTTTTGTTTGGTTTGGGCCACATTGGCTGTGTTCTGGATTTCCTTCTGACTTCCCAAGGAAGAATCAGTGCTGGTAGGCTCCGGGGACCATACAGAATGCTAAGGATCAAAACCAGATTGAACACATGCAGGGTAAGTACACTACCCACTGTATTATCTCTCCTACCCCCTGCTTCCATCATTTTCATAGATGAGGAAATTGAAGTCTGGAGAAGAGAGGCACCTGAGTCAGCCACATGCAAGGCATATGCCCTCCCACTGCTCTATCTCTCCAGCCCAGAGAGCTGAGTTTCTAAGACTACCAGGTGACGTAAACATCTAACAGTGTATCTCACAGAAGCCCCTGTTAAGGAGCAAACACACAAGTGTAGCCCAGGAGCAGAGGGAGGACAAGACCTTCATCTCAAGACCTTTTCCCGTATCATCACTAAATCTGGGCATTCAAGGAATAGGGAGAAAGATGAATGGCAGTCTGTGCCCCAGAGGATAAGCAATGCTTTGCCTATTTTACATACCAGGCAAGGGAAGCTTAGTGCGATGGAGGGGATTTCTCAGGCTAGACAGCTGGCAGGCCTGGGATGTCTTCTAGAGCTACTTGTCATCAGAAAGGGGCAGGCGGATCCCCACAGACCACATTACTTTACATTCAAATCTCCACACATTTATTCTTCTTTCAAGAATCCACTTCGAAGTCCCATTGTAAAGCATCCTTTGGGTCCTTTCCCAGTGGACTCAACTCTCTTTGTTCTGCTTCCAAGCACTTGGATACATTGGCCTGTGAACTGCTGCCCATTCCGACTTAGACACACTCGATGACCTAGAGGTTTCCACTTCTGGATTGTCACTTGAGACTGTATTCTTGACTGCATCTGTCTATGGTAAATATAATAGCTGCCTGTCTCTGATACTAGAGGTACAAATGGCACTGAAACTGTGTTCTCTCTCTTTTTTTAGGGAGGAACACACCCAAGAGTGCTCTGGACTCACTCCTGGCTTTGAATTCAGGAATCACCCTTGGTGGTGCTTTGGGAACCATATGTAGTACCAGCTATCAAGCCTGGGTTGGCTTCATGCAAAGCAAGCTCCTGACGCCCTAAAATATGCCTCCAGCCCCACTTACTATGCCTCTAGCCCCTCTCAAGTATGTGACAGCCATGCAGCCATGATGTGCACAAGGTGGTATCAAAACTATGTATGACAGCCTTTTCCTCTAACCATTGCTCTGGCAACAAGCTACTTTTTATTTTTAGTTCAAAGATTTCCATTTTATTAGTTCATTAGGTAGAAATGAACACAAGAGTTGTGTCCACCATGCTCAAAAGAAAAACGAAACCAAAGCTGACATTGAGGATGGAAACAACAAGGCCATTAAACACACAGCGAGGGGCTCCTTCACACCCCCACTCTGATATCCATAGAAAATACGGAGTGCTGCTAAGTTTCCTACAAAGCACAGAATTTCAAAGAGAAATGAGCATGTTATTCTGTATATTGGCATTCCAAACATCCCCCCAACCCTGCCCCTGGCTTCTATTTCAAATGATTTGGGAGACGTACCAAAGCTTCTATTCCAGGTGATTTGGGAGAGTTTCAGGAAAGGACCAGGTAAAGCTCAGAGGTTCTTAGAAGCTTTCTTCGGAGATTTATGGGACAGTTGGTGCCAACCCTGACTCCTGCCCTGGCTCTCTCTGCTAATGCTTTTCTGATGAAATGCTTTGGCCACAGAAATCCTTTGAATCACAGCAACGCCTCGATCCAATACATGGAAAAAGAATGCCAAGTGTGTTAAGACAAGAAGGACAGAGAAACAATGACATGTAGGTCAATCAACGCATCAACACCCCAATATCAAACCAGATGCTCCCAACCACCCAGAGAGACCCCATTCATTAGTTTCACACCTAAGGAAGTGGAAGTACAATCAGAAACATGAGTTGCCATTCACTGGGCACAAAGAAGGAAGGATAGAAAGCCAGGTTGGTTGGAATTAATACGAATGGCGGCAAACAACCCAGTCCAAGCCATCCCCCTCTGGCTAGGCAGTCACCTGCATGTTCCTTTTTCTGCTGAATTACATTGAATGCTTTTATCATATAAAAGGCTTGGGTGGCATAGGTTTGCCGCTTTAGAGGTAGACTGTGGGATTAAGAAGCGTGAAGATATTTTTAAGGATCTTGATCCACGCTGCCAAAAGTGCTTTCCAGAAGGGCTGCTCAAAACTCCAACTGAGCATGCGTGTCTCGATGTAGCCCCACCCCCAGCAGATTGGGCATTCTGAACATTTTGAAAATATTACACATTCTCTCTCTGAAACCTCGTGTCTACGTCTGCATTTGCATATTTTTGATTACTAGTAAGGTGGCACATTTTCCAGGGCTTTTTTTTTTCCCCCAAAGTGATTTTGTTTCCTCTTGGTGATTTTCTATTTTTCCTACCTATTTTTAGTTTTCAGAATCTTGTGATTTTCATGATTTTTTCCCCAGCTCTTTCCTGTTAAGAATCTCAAACTTGGCTTGTCATCTCCACCTAGAATATTGTCCTAATTTGCTTCCTTCGAACATTTTTTTTAACCTCAGACTTTTAAAAAATCCATGTCTAATTAAATTCATCCATCTTTCATTTTGTGATTTATACCCATAAGTCTCCCTGGTAGCAACTTAATACATATTCCACGTTATTTGGTCCCGGTGCTTATTTTTATTGAATGTTTCAAGTCTTTCACTAGGTCTGGAAAGTGTTTATTCTCCTTTTTATCTCCTCCCAACTTAGCCCCTACCACCACCACCCAGTGTTAAGTCTGATGTAAACATTGCCCAGAGGGTTGGTGTTTTTTGTTTTTGTTTTTGCCAAATTGCTAACTGGCATTTGCCCAGCAGTATGTCCTGAATAATCTCTTGGCTTCCTGTGGCTTGAATCGTATATTAAGTTCTGGTTCATCCTCCTCTCTTCTGTGCTCTGGAATGGTCTATATACATGCTTTTTCTTCTCTTGCTTCCACCCATCACCACCTACTCCCTGTCACCTCCAGTGGATCTCCCAGAGTCCCTCTTGGACTTCCAGCTCCACTGTTTTCCACTTTCAGAACGTTTTATTTCCTTTTGCTTCACTTTTACCACATTCATCTCAAGGAGGGAGACCTGAGCATCCTTGAGCAATTCTGACTGGGAGACTGCAAGAAACTAGTTGCTCTGGAATGGGTGTGAACCTATCCAAGTTTTCTCTCTGCAACCTGGACAATCTCCTGATAGGAATGGTGAGGTGTTCTATGGCTCCTGAGAATCACAGACCCTTTAACTTAATTAAAGTTTAGGACAAGAACATGGCCTCCTGGGAGAGAATTAAATCTTCCTCATCTTCCCAAAGAGACATAATCACTAGGGGCTGGAGAGATGAGACAGCAGGAAAGACTCTTCCTTTGCACTCAGTCAACCTGGGTTTGATTCCAAGCATCCAAAATGATCCCCTAAGCCTGGCTAGGAGTAAGCACATAGCCAGGAGTAACTCCTGAGCACCACCAGTGTAGCCCAATGCCCTTCCACCCAAGATAATACATAACTGGAGGAGGAGCAGAGGATGGAAATTCTGCAAGAAATGGTAATGCAGCCATAGCTAGAAAGATAGAACTAACTTTCTATAGAAATGAGTGACCCCTTTAATAATTCTGTCTTGGGGAACAGAGCCAGGGGCGAGGGGGAAGTGTAGGAATGAAAAAGTTTGCTTTTACTTGATGGATCACTTGAGCTCTGTGTAGGTTATAGCTGCCCGATCAAAACAGCATCTTTCAAAAACCTCCCTGGACCATGACAAAGCAAAAGCAAGCCAAAAAAAGTCCACCCACTTTCTTATCTGCTAAACAGAATGCAATCTTTCTCTTTGGATGCCATAGCTTCAGAGCAGACATTCCCACTGTCTAAGCCCGCAGATGGTGAGGCATTGTGGTCAAAAAGATAGATTGAAACTCAGATTGACGGCCAAAACACTCTGGTGGCTGACAATTACTCTGTTAAAAAACAAAGTCCTCTAAAGCTGCCTGGTTTTTATTGATTAGCGTTTGCCTCTGTCCCTAAAAATGGACTGTTAGTTCTGTCTTTTATATTCATCTCTGCACACTGGGACAGAAGTCTGGGGCTCAGCCTGCAGGCTGCCAGCCTATATTGTGAGGTTTGATGGTTGAAGCTATGTGGAGGCTCTGAAGGGAAGATCGAGGTCAGGAGGAGGAGATGGATTTTTTTCCTCTTGAGTCTCAGGCCATCAATATGTCCACTCTCCTCCTAAGATAATATTTCTAGTTCTCTTAGGTCTGCAGTCCTGGCATTTGGATAACATCTGCTGAGTCCAGAGTATGGGTCTGCATATTCACATTCCAATTGGAAGCTCATTTTCCCCATCTTTCTCCTGGATGGTAACAATCTCTGATTGAGGGCTTCATTCAGAGTTTGCAACCTTCTCTCTGAGCCCGTGGTATGCACTTCTCTTGGATTTTCATGAGAAACATTGCCATCCTTCTGTGTTGGAAGGCAGGGCACCATGACCTGAGAAGATAACATATTTATCTTAGTACCACTTCTGGCCACATATAGGTCCAGAACTAAAACCTTGGTCTTTTGTCTTCAGGTCTAATTTCTAAGTTCAGTGCAGTTACCAAACATGTTTCAGAGAAGGGATAAATCTCTGAACACGAGTTTGGGAATCAAGAATATCGACTTTTGGGTGGACTGCATGAACAGAATTCCAGTCTGGCCATATTGATCTGCTCAAATTGCTTTGAAATAGTTTCAATATCAACTCTGTTCTTTTCAAGCATGGAATCTGCAGATGGAAGATGGACTGGAAGGGCTCTTCTCCACCTCTGTCCTCTACTGCTGGAGGGCATTCAAAGGTAGTGGGGATCTTGGCTTGCTCTCAGTCCTGACCTCACAGGGAACTCCTGGCTCTTATCTCCTCCTTCAGAGTATCCTTAGCCAGATACCCTCTGGACTGGCTGGTTTAATTACTCTCAGTGTTATCTGTCCGCCACCTTTGAAGCAGCATCCTGTGCAATGACCACTGGCCTTTCTGGTCAGCTTCGTTCCAATCGCCTAGATGGGTTTTGATTCCCCTGGGGTGCTCATATCTCATCCTGAGAGAGCTGCTCGTGGGTAAAGTTGAGACATGAATTCCCACCAGACAATATTTTGGTTCATCCTTCAAGGTTCTTAAAATCAATGACCCTCAGCCTGTATGTATGCCAGGCCCATGACCATGTGACAGAGCTCCAGATATGACATTTGGAAGGGCAGTGACATTGATGATCTACCAGTGGCATTATGAAATATTTGGGGGCAATTCCCCAAGCAGTGAGGTGGGAAGTGCAGGGGAGACTTAAAGACATTTCTGAGCCAATCATGCTGGCAGACAAATAAAATGCCCAAAGATGCAAGGCAATCTGAAGCATATCCTGGCAGAGCTTTGGGAGCTCCAGAGTTACACACAGTGATGCTCAGCGAAGCATCTGGTGCCAAGGATCAAACCAGGGTCAGCAGCATGACCTTAACCCCTGTACTTCCCTATTAGATCACTCCTGCCCTATGAGATATTCAAAACAGGGGAGCTAGAAAATAAGAAAAGGTCAAGATAGTGATGGTGGAAGTGGTGGTAGTGATGTGGTAGTAATGGTGGTAATGGTAGTGATGGTGGTGATGGTAGTAGTGGTAGTGGTCGTGGTAGCGGTGGTGGTGGTAGTGGTATAAATCACCATGCACAGATTTTCTACTCAAGCTCAAGGAGCTTGGAGAGAGCTGGTGAGAGTCTTAGGTTCTGTAGTTATCCATTATAACATTTACCCAAAAAAAAGTCTTTATTCTGGCTAGTCTAGGAAATCAAAATTTTACTATCTTCTAAATGGTTGACATAGGAGAGTCACTCAAGTTGGGGAAGGAGATAATAGCAACTCTAGTGTACATGGCCTCTGGGCTACAAAGATGTTCTATTCAAATTTAAGCTACTTAAAGTCAAGAAAATGCTGTGATTTTTACATTTGAAAAACTATCCATCCAACTTTGGCAGGCCAAGAAGTCTGGCCATGACAATTTTATTTGCAGAGAGTTACTTTGAAAATCTGAGTGTCTTTGCAAAGAACTTGGCACACACACATCAACAAAATGGTTTCAGCTGTTTTCTTCCTCAAAAAATATGCTGGACACATTTCAGATTTTGCCAGCTTCAAAGTAGCATAGAAGGAATCTGAGAGAGTAATGGAAGAGACAGCACTTAAACATAAATGATCAAGTGAAGAACACTCCAGTCCCCATAGAACCTCAGCATCAGAAAGTGGCAACATCTTCTGAGATACAAGGAGTTTTCATCAGAACCATCATATTTAAATTGAGAAAAATGATATCTGCTAGCATCCCTCTGGATCAAATGAGATATCATAAAGAAGTACTTTGATATATCAAAAGACCCAAGTCCTACAATATTGGAGGAAGTGATGGAAACAAGGTGACAATGGTGGAGA